>JAPDFF010000078.1:0-102403 GCA_027569505.1 Chloridium humicola | reverse complement strand
TTTTTTCTTTTGCCCCTTTCCGCCACCTCCGCCCGCTGCGGCTTGTCCCCGGGGGGGGGGGGTACCACCGGGTTGCCAACACTATCTTTTTCTCGTTCTACAATCAAATTACCCCAACCCTGCCGCCGTTTTGGGCCCGTTCCCCCCCCCCCCCCCCCCCCTTTTTCAAAGCCAAATCTTGCAGCGCTAACCTTCGCAGTACGTCTTCCAAAATGTCTTCTCCGGCGAAGTCATCTACGAGTCCTGGACACTATCTTTCTACAACGTCTTCTACACCGTCCTCCCTCCTCTCGTCCTCGGCATCCTGGACCAGTTCGTCTCTGCTCGCCTGCTCGACCGCTACCCACAGCTCTACACGCTCGGCCAGAAGAACACCTTCTTCCGCGTCCGGGTGTTTGCGTCGTGGATCGGCACCGCCGTCTACCACTCCATCATCCTCTACGTCGGCGGTTGCGCCTTCTACATCCACGACGGCGTCCAGCGCGACAGCGTGCCCGCCGGCAAATGGGTCTGGGGCAATGCCATGTACGGCGCCGTGCTTCTGACTGTGCTCGGCAAGGCGTCGCTTGTGACGAACAACTGGACGAAGTACCATATTATTGCCATCCCTGGCAGTATGGTTATCTGGCTCGTGTTTGTCGCCGTCTACGGCATTGTCGCGCCCAAGCTTGGGTTCTCGACTGAGTTCTTTGGCGTTATTCCCCGGTTGTTCTCTAGCCCAACCTTTTGGCTCCAGATGCCGACTTTGGCCATCCTCTGTCTGGCGAGGGATTTCACGTGGAAGTTCAGCAAGCGCCTGTGGCGCCCCGAGGCGTACCACCATGTGCAGGAGATTCAGAAGTACAATATTCAGGATTACCGGCCGAGGTATGTTCCCCCCTCCCCCTCTTCACCCGCCTCATCACTTCCTTTTCTCGTTGCTGACTGACCCCGTAACAGAATGGAGCAATTCCAAAAAGCCATCCGCAAGGTCCGGCAGGTGCAGCGCATGCGCAAGCAGCGCGGGTACGCCTTCTCGCAGGCCGACGAGTCGCAGACGAGGGTGCTGCAGGCGTACGATACGACGCAGCACCGCGGGCGCTATGGCGAGATGGCGAGCTCCAGGCCGCATTAGTAGCGGGCTGCTGCTGCCCGCTACTGGGCTGCGTTCCTTTGATGACTAGAGGGGCTGTGGTTGTGCGTCTGAGTTGATTTTGGCTTGGGCGATTGCTGCGAGATACTGAACTTAAAGGATTAATGATGGTTTATGTGGATTGATGGATGGAGCAGTGATGACAAAACGGTGTTGGTTGTTGTTTTCAGACGGGGGAGGTGGGAAGGGGGTTTTGTGATGTATTACGTATGGTTGTATGTTGGGGTATTGAATATATGGGGGGTGAGAAGCTGTTCGATGTTCACTCTTCTCTACGTTGTGGTTTTACTGTGTAGAGATCTGGTATGTATATAAAGGAGAGATGAATCGTCCCTGTCAAATTCGACCGACAGTGGACAGTGCTTGATACGCCTCAAGCCTCCGACTTCGTCGGTTTCCATCCACTGCCTAACAAACCTGCCAGTGGAGAACGACACTCTCATCAACTTACCTCCCATCGATCGCCATCGCATCCCTCCCTGCCGTGTAACCGACGATCCACCCCTCCGAAATCAACCTCAACAAGCCAACGAGCTCAATAACGTAACTTCCCGTGGCGCTCGTGGCTCCCCCAAGACAAAAATACCGTCATCGCCAACCCGACGCTTTCGCCATCGCCATCCATGATGGTGTGTCTGCCACCCACCCCCCACCAATCATTAGGTAGTGGTTTGGGATTCTACATGCTGTACCACGTTCCATCTATCTCATCATTCAACCACACCTGCATAAAATTTGATTGACGCCATCGCTTTGTCTCGATTGGTCCCGCCCATCCCCAAGGCTTTAGAATCTTCCGTCATTGCCGTCCACCACAAGACACACACACACACACTCCCCACACACACTCACACACTCACACACACACACACACACACACGCATTCCTGGGGGCGCGCTGATCGGCGAAGATGATCGGCGCGGGTGGTGCCGCGTGAGTATTTTGAGTTTGTGGGGACCCAGGGGGGGAAGGGTCCGGCCCGTTTTGAGAGGAACTTGCCGTTGGTTAATGGGCTGGGGATGGGGAGGCTGGCTCCGTTTATGATTGATGAAGAATTATTTCTTTGAGGATTCAAGACAAAGACAAAGACGCGGAATTGACGAGTTGATGTGATAACCAGGTCTGGTGGCATAACATAACCCCAACCCCAAGCGGCTCACCACTCACAACTCACCACCAAACACATCTAGCACCATCCTCCCCTGTCAGACATGCAAGATCCCCCATCTGCCGCACCCCATCTCATCTCATCTCATTTAATGTTAAAATCCCTCCGAGATCGTCCTTCTCGTCCGTCCCTTTCACCCGATGATGGATCTCCCAGGGGACTTTTCCTTCCCGGTCGACTTTTCCTTGGTTTTTAATAAGGCGTATTTTTAGTGTGTGAGAACATCCATCCATCGGCATGTCTTGGGCCGAGGCTGCTGCATGGTATGGTGCGTGCTGCTCCACTGAGTGCAGACCGGGCCGATGTTGGGGTGGATGCGGAGAGTGCGGAGAAGGAAGGGGAGGAGGAGGAGGAGGATCTTGGGGGGGTCAATGCACGCGGACGGGGGGGGGGAGAAGATGTGATGAAGGGGGGGTTGTTTGATCATCGAAGGGAGTTGGGGTTGTGGGTTGGGGTTGGAGGTGGTTGGTGATGAGTGAGGGTTGTTTTTGTCTGTTTTCAGGGACTCAATGGGGGCGGAAACTCTTGCATTGCATGATTCCCAAGCTCTTTCCTTCTCTCCATTGTTTCTTTCTTTTTCTGCCCCTTTTTCTCGGCCTCTTTCTGCCTTGGCTGGCAGCTCACCACATCCTTGATGATCTGATGAAAAAGAGAAGAAAAAAATCTTCAGTCGTCAGCAACTCCACCGCATCCAACTTCCAACTCTCGCCAACCGCCAACACATTTCCCATCCCGCAAACTCCATCTCCACACTGCGGCCCTGCTCCAATCTCCATCCGCTTTCCCCAGTCCCCCAGTCCCCCAACCCCAGAAACCACCCCACAGCGGTGGACCTGCAGGCGAAAGCGGTGGCCGGTGTCATTCCGCGGACCGGAAAGCATCGAGCTGCAGATGGATGCAGCTCCCCACCTCCTGGCAGCAATGCATTCCAAATTGTGCAGCATGCTTGTTGACCGGCCGTGTTTGTTGATATTCTTTGTTGTATTGTAGTCGCACAAGCTATCAAAAACAGCCCTCGGTGAGAGGGAGGGAGCATGCCCAGCATTACACTCCGGTTTCTAGAGATAAACACGGAACCAAAGACGCCATCCAAAAAGCCAGCAACGAAAAGTCCTCGTCCCAATGATTGCCCAAAGAGGATATGTACTCCCAATAAAAAAAGGATTCCATGGAATTCCCAACTCCACCATCAGGATGTGATCCCGTACTGTGTAATATCCAAAATAAAAAAATAAGAGAAGTGAAGTGAGAGGTGTCGTGTTCCAAACTCCCGCCCCGGGCAGACGCCAAGACCCCAAGGCTCGCCAATGCAAAAGTTATGCTCCCAGACTTGCTTTTTTATCCCTTCCCAAAAAATGTTGAAACCCAACATGCCATGCCCGCTCATAAACCCACTTTTTTGATGAAAGAAATTCGCCCAATGTGTTGAAAAGGGGAAGAAAGTAAACAAAAGAAAGAAGAAACGACTCCGGAGAAGCGACAATGCAAGCGACGACGCGTGACGGGAATGGTGTGAGGGGAGCCGAGATCCGGCCATCACTCTGCGCCAACGGACCAGTGGCGACCCGAAGCCCCGCGCGGTCGGAGATGCAGGCGCCCTAAAACGTGCGCCCCTGCCCATTTCCCCGGAAAATGCTGGATTTGCCTCCAAGACCGATCAGGAAAGCCCGAGGATGCGAGAGCTAGCGCGCGCCCCCCTCCCCCATGATCTTGGACATTGTGTGGGGTAAGGTCGCGAAGCGAGTGGTGGTGCGTCGGGCGCAGCTGCTGACGATAGCTGTTGGGGAAGGTAGCGATACCGTTCGATGCCAAACTGTCATTATCGCCAGCCCGTCGTACCACACCTTTCCCCCGCGCGGCAGGTTGCATTGCGCATCCCTCTGGGTGGGAAGGAGGGGGGCCCCCCACAGTTGTGAGAGGAGAAAAAACAAGGCATCCTGTGCTGAATTGAGCCGGGAAGCACACAATGCGACACAGCTGCCACCCGAGGCTCCAACCCCCTCACACGCCACGGACCCGAACGAACGGGTTCATGCTGCCCCTACCGTGACTTGTGTAAGGTCTCCTTAATGCGGGGAATTGCGGAAGATAGGCTACCGCCCCAACATGGGGGTAACCAGCTCGATGCTCTTTGGCCTCGAGTACGCAGCGGGCCTGCGAGTTGGGAGCGGCCGGTCTGAGCTTGTTCCGTACGGATCGTGGCCGCCGCTGAAGTAAGTCCCATCATATGTCGACGGATAAAACCCCGCAGAAGGTCTTGAGTAAGAGGTACTGGGGCTGGTGGCGGTCATGCTGCGGCCGAATGGCCAAATGCTCGGGTGATAGGTTCCGACTGGTGATGTGGGACTCTTTGGCCGGATCGACAGCGATTTGAGTGCTGAAAGCGCCGATGTGGCTGGGGTGACGGGTGGGGAGAGGTTCGTCGAGCTGGGGCGCGAGGGTGAAGCGCGGGGTATGATATCTCTGTGTTCCGGCGGACCCGAGAAGAAGGGGTATTGAGCGATCGGGTGACTGCTCGTGTAGCGGCTCGGTACGGTAGATATGCTTGAGCCGTTCTGGTCATGTACACGGCACCTGGTCCATCCCGTTAGCAATGGAGTTCTTGCAACTGGCACCGAAAAGGCAGTGTCCAAACTCACTCCACAGAACAGTACAAGACTTGGTCGTCCACGGGAACAAATTGCTTCTCACAGATCATACTATCGCGAAGGAGCCGGTTAGCCTTGTGTCTCTCCTCCAAGTACTTTGGGAACACGGGGTAGGCATATGCAGGAACGGCACTCCCCGGCACTTCCAGGAGGCCGACCCGTGCGCCTGTTACCCTCTTCCCCGCCCCCATTCTTGCCCTCGTCGTCGCTCTGAGTGTCGGGGTGACACTGATCACCCGCATATCAGGTGACATATGCGGGAGGATGGAAACGGCAGTGTTCTGAGGGGAAGGGCGCAAGACGCAATGCGGCTGTGGAACGCAGGACAGGGTTGACGACATACCAATACTGTGGGAAGCTCTCCCGCTCCTCATCCCACCAGCGCTCGTCCTCCAGTTCCTTCTCGCGGTCGCGGGGGTTCTTTCCCAGTTTTGGGACGGTCTGGGGGGTGGTTCTCCTAGTCATAGCGGGAGGGCGGGATGAATGCTTCTTGTATGTGGGATCTGATGCCGTCACAGCCTTCCTCACGTCTGTCATGGACGTATTGCCGGACTTTCTGCGGTGGTGGTTGTGCATCGTTGGCGGCGTGTGTGGTTGGCTCAGGGCCTCGAGTGAGGGAGCGAGCAGGGGTGGGTGCAGCTGCTGCTTGCCCAAGTCCCTGGGGTCTGGCGTGGGGAAGGGCCGCGAATGCGGGGTGAGAGCTAGAAGCTCTGGAAGGGTGCTGATGTCCGACTGAAGAAAGTCGAGAAGATTCCGGACGGATGGGGCCTTTTTGATGTTGGGGCTTGGTTGATCCAAGCCAGGGATACCGGGGGAAAAATTGCAGGTTTGGCGAACCAGCAAATTGGTGTGGTGCCGCGGTGGCAAATATGTATGCAGCAACGAAGAGATTTTCGCTGCCCTGTCGGTTTCTGGTCAATTTGATGGTGGGATGCTGATGCAGTCGAGAGTTAAAGCCCGAGACCAAGGGGCTAATGTAACGGAATGTGGAATGTGCAACTGGCGAGATTGGTCCACGGAGGGTTCAACAGTGGCCGAGTGTGGTCGCAGATGCAAAAGGTGGTGGTGTATTAGCGCCGTGAGACCAGACGAGGCAGTTGTTGTTGGTCAGGCGCCTTGTTCGCTCGGCAAGGTAACGGACTTGTTGGCGGGCCACAACACGATGCCTCAAAGGACTGGTCAGCCCGAGGTGGAATCGGGGAATCGGCTGTCTGTTGTAAGTATCTGACGAGACACAATTGGTCTTTTCGGGGCTCGACAGGATGTCAATTGGGTTGTCGAAGAGGCGACGTGAAGGCAAGACAATGAGAGGGTTGATGGTTGCACAGCAGGGGGTTCCGTCTTGCGTGACGGAGGATGGCGGGGCTTTGGTTCCAACAAGGGGAGAGTGACAGCCACCACGAACGAGTGGGTGATGCTGTTGATATACTCTGCCGATCTGATGGAGAGAGAGCACGTCTTCGCTCGAGGTCGGATGACTCTTTCGCCAAAACCCGCAACCGCTTTGATCCCAGTCAACCCCGGAATACGGACGGTGCCTGGAAGCTGCCGAGAACGGAGATCGGGGGATTTTCAAGGCCAGCCAATCGTCTTTCACCGTGGCCGGTGCTGTGGTGAGGGTTGACGACTTGTGGTTGTTGGCAGCACCCCTGTTTGAGTGGACCCCTGGTGTGAGTTGTGCGAGCGATGGCGTGAAGTGTGGAATTCTCTTGATGAACGGAGCCGTGATGGGACCCAGATCCCCCCTTTTCGATATATCAGTCACCACGTTGAGAAGGAAGCAAGTACGGCAAAAGGAGGGGAGCGGGAGCAGAGGACGAGCGAGGGCTTGCCGGGCTCTTGTATGAGGGAGGTCACGTCGTCCTGCCCGTCTGTCACATCGATTAGCTAACATGCCCAGGGTTTTGCAGCATCCTCAGAGAGGGGCTGAGGAGGAGGGGTTCCACTGAGCTCCCTGCCGACACTGTGGGGTGCTCGACGCCAGGGCAGGGTCCCTGGCTTCCTGTGCCGAGTGCCAGGATGGGCGTGATCAGGGCCAGGATGTCAGCCCTGGTGCAGACGGGAGCTTGGTTGGCTTCATCCGGTGGGATCCGCTGCTTGTCTGCGCAGCGCGCGTTCCCCAGGGTCGGTCGGGTGACGGGCGACGTGGGGGGATGGTGCCAAACGGCAATGTTGCGAGAATGTTGCGATATTCCCCATGGATAACACTGCAGCTTGCTTTCTGTTTTGCGTCGTCTCCACCTCGCTGAGCTGGTCTGATGCGTGTGCTGTTCGTGCTGTTGTTGTTCGCGGGCTTCCTGTGGGGTGGCGGGGGACGACACCAGGAGGTTTCGATGTTCAAGCTCTGCTCGGCTGTCAAGGCCATCAAGGTCGTCGATGTTTGATCGGACCATGACTGTGATGATGAAACTTTTTCTTGGCCTGGCAATCCACGGATGTGAAGGAAGGAACCTTGATGAGTTCGCAGCAGCGCATGGGCAATGTCGCAAGCTTGAGAACCCGGAACCCCAACCAATCAGAGGGCGAGTTTGGACCTGCTGATGGACATTCTGGGAAAAAAGTCAAGAACAGCCCAGCAGGGTCCTCGAGAGCTCCTGCCCACCATCTCTTGCACACAGCGGCCTGCGCCAGGCACACTCGCCCTCACACCCACTTCCGTCTCTCACCCACCCAGCAATCGACCTCACAAATCTGCTGGTCATGGGCTTGACGCCGCCACCATGGCGCTCCCACCACCCATCACACCCTCCACGTTCCTGACCACTCGCAATTGCCCATCCTTCCCACCCACGAGTTCCAGTCATCGCCCTCATCGTCAGCCTCCGGTCTCGCTCGAGCTTTGGCTTTCGGTGAATATTCTGCTCTCCGACTTTCAGGCCTCCCATTTCTCTCTCCCGGGCCCGGACAACTCGGCATAAGAAACCTGCGATTCAGAAGCTGAACAAACGTCTGGTGACAGTTATCGGTCAGCATCGCGCCATGAAACACTCGTCATGATGCGAAGCCTCAATGGAACCCACGACTCCACTTACAAAAGCAGCCTGATGCCCTATCATGGGTTTGCCAGAGGCCGTGACTTGATGGCCATCTGAGGAACCATCAAGGTTCATCCAGACCCAGCCTCCGGTCTCAGGGTTCGCTTTTACCCCTCCATCCCCAAACGGAAGTGCGATGTCTACGAATGCGTTACGGCATTGGACTGCAAGGTCGTCGACGACGAACATGTGGTAGCGACGTTGCTGATACGTCCACCAATCCTCTTCCCCAATCGCCTCACGTTGAAGCTGAGAGGATCCACAGTACCCTGAGTTCCGGTTCAGGTACAAGGGAGGAAAAGGACAAATCGGATCCTTAGAGCGGCGTATCATCTTGCTCTTCAGGTTGCTTTGAGTGCATCATCGGGCCCTGGGAACCACGCATCACTCGCCAAACCAAAATCGTCATGCCCGTCCCATCGCCTCGGCAGGGGCAATCTCAGGCCGTCCGAACCGTTGAAGCTCACCGTCAGCGAGTCAGCTCAGCCTTCTTCCATTGAGCGTGGGGGCACGATCGTAGGGTTACATCTCGCTCGAAGACAAGGCTCTCAGGCTCCGAAAGACTGCCCTCGCCGGCCGCTGCTTGGCTGGTGCCCGTGGGACACCTTATTGGTATGTGCAGGATGTCACGCTGCACTCGACAGTTCGCTGCACTCGACAGTTCGCTGCATCTCGGATGGCGCAGGTCGCTTCCGGTGCAGGCACGGGACTGCGCGAGACGACAAGTGACGACCGCGGATGCGGCCGTTTCGTAGCTGCACCATCCGGGACGGAGGCCGGCCCCCGTTCTCGAGACTCGGGACATGACGTGCAGCCGTTCCGTTATTGTTTCTTGATGGCTGGAAGCAATCTGGAAGGACCCTCATCTTCTACCTATCTCGCCCCACCCGCCACTACACTTCACCAACACTCTGTTGTTGATGGCTTCCTAGGCACAGCGCCTTGCCTCGCGGAACCCACTTACCAAACCCTAGAAAGACAAGGCCGGATGAACCTTCTCTCGGAATGCAAACGAAGAGCTTGCTGTACACCTATCATCGGGCAGAGATTGTGCTTCCCCTCATCCGATGCTCGCTGCTCTGCTCCGAGTCGATCCCGAGATAGGTACAATGAGATAGGGGACGTTGTGTCCCCATCCCATCCCAACATGGAACTCCCGGGGGTAGTGGCGGGGTCTAGAGGGTTTGGGAATCCCATCAGCTGTAACATCGACACACCCAAAACGAGCCGATTGGAACCCTGGCCGCTCGTGGGATTTGCCGGGATGACCCCCACGCAGCCCTTCTTCCATGTCCCCGTCGACAGACGACACATGCTGCCGGGACTCGAGATCTGATCTGATCCGGCAAATTCTTATCAGAGATAAGAAATGAGGTTATCGTCGAACGGCCGCCGACAAGGGGAGGTCTTGTTACGGTTCTCGGAGCTCTGGCCGTGCCTGGTTCTTTGAACATGCTCGTCTCTTGACCAACCTCATAGATTCTCACAAGGCACTGTTTGCTGACTGTCTTGCTGGTCTGAGCTATTTTCGACCCCGGACAGATCAGATCGCCCAGTTGGCTTGCCGATGGGATGGAGTCAGAGGAAAAAGAAAAAAAGCCCGAATCGCTCCACCATCCGTGGTTACGCGAAGCCAAGAGGGGATCCTCTGGGGTCGAGCTAGGAAAATTCAGCAGACACCGTCCCGCGATCGGCCCCACATGCTCGGGGCTTCTGCCGGGACTTTTGCGCCCAGATCGGCGCTGTGTCACCCCGGACCCTCCGGTCTCGCCGTTGTCACTGAGTAGAGCAGAGGCTGCTTATCTAAAGATCCAGCTGTCTGTTTTGGACATCGATGGATGACTAAACTTATTCTTGGCAAGCTGGAGAGTCTGTTGGGTTCGGCAGAGGGAGCATTCGGGGGGCGGGCCAACATCGACAGACATCGCGATGGCCGGCTCAAGGAAGAAACCACGCAAGCAACAAACTGGAAATCCTCACCCAGCCTTTGCTCAGGGTCCAAACAAAGCCTGCGCGGCTGACAGTCAGTCGGCAGCTTACATCCATGTCGCTGCTCGAGCGGCCGTCCCGGTAGTCCGGTCCGCAGCACATCGGGGCGCACGGGGGTGAGCAAACCAGGGCAAGCCGTCGATCCTGCCGACGAATGGTTTGGCAGGGACATTGCGCAATCCGATCTGGTTCCTGGCAAGAAAGCAAGTTTCGCCTGCTCCAACTGCCCGGATCGATGGCTTGCAGGAACGCAGGGACTTGTGGTCACAGGGGCGGCAGCCGATCTGAGCCGGATCTGAGCCGTTGCGAGTTGAGTCACCTGTAGCCGCCCACTTACACACCCAGGGATTTTTTCCGGTTCCTGATTTAGAAGTTGGATGGTGCTGGTAACCCGCCGAGCACGGAGCCGCGAAGGTTTCGCGAGCAAACTCGTGTCTGGTCTGACAAGATGGTTGGTTGGTGGTGAAATTGGGTTGGCCGTGATATATGTCTTTCACCGATGGAAACCGTCGATGAAGAACGAATGCTCGGCGACAAGGTCAGATGATGGGATCTGTCATTTTTCTGGTCAGTGAGCAGCAGAAGGAGTCACTGAGTGCAGTTTGGCAAGCAAACATTTCTGTGAGGCTCAACTTGACCGCTCAACCACTCTTCATTTCCTGGTCAAAGAGGTGTCAGGTTGGTACGGAGTATTAGGAGTCTTCTGAAGTCATTTTTGAGTTCCAACTTGAACACTTCCCCCGTGTAATATGTCGTCTAATCACTGGAAGGTAGTCTGAATGTAACTGAGAAACTCGTAAATGCACATCAAATACTACTCAAGACTCAATGGTATCAAGCAACCCCCCTCCTACCCAAACTCAATCTGCTTGATCTTTCTCTCCTAACTGTAGTTACAGAAATAACAGGCGTCCCTCAAAACAAACCACATCACGGATGATAAAAAGTATCATGCCTCGGCCGTCCATGCGCCGCATCCCACCCATCCTCCTCCCTCCTCGGCTCACCGCTCAACTCCTGCGGACTCCCTCTTTCCCTCCCACCACCACCACCAGCCACACCACCAACAGGCGAATACCCCCCTCCCCCTCCCCCTCCAGATTGATAATACCTCCCCGGACTCCCCCCACCACCACCTCCACCTCCACCCCCCAACCCAGGAGAAACCTGCACCCACAACCTCCCCTCAGCATCAATCTTTGTCTGTGGCTCACCACCCCCACTCCCCCCGGTGCCCGTACCGGTACCACTATCCGCGCCAGTCGTCGTACTCCCCCCTCCATTCAACACCGTCGTACCGCTGGTTGTAGCCGGGTGTGCCGCAAGACCATGACCGTGGTCACGACCATGGCCATGATTATGACCATGGGGTTGGGAATGGGGGTGGGAATGGCCGTAGTGTAGTGTCTCGTAGGTTGTGGCATCTGGGACCGGCCAGCCACCACCGCCGCCATCCCCGGGGTGGACGGGGAGTTCGACGGGATGGGTGGCGGTGTGTGGGTGGAGGAAGGGGCTGTGGTAGGCGCTGTTTGGAGTGTATGGTGCTGAGCTTGGGATGTGGGGGGACCATTGCGGGGTTTGGGGGAAGGGGGTGTGGTTTTTGTTGTTTGGGTTGGGGTGGGAGGTGTGGTGATGGCGGTGGTTACGGCGCCGGCGGCGGAGGAGGATTATGGCGAGGATGAGGGCGATGAGGAGGATGCCGCCTGCGACGGCGATGCCGGCTATGGCGCCTGTTGAGAGGCGTTTTTTGGACGGGACTGGGGAGTCAGTTGGTGGGGGGATGGAGCGGGTTGGGGCGCGGGTTGGGATGCTTGCTTTGCGGGTCATGAGGACGCGCAGGTCGGGGTTGTTGAAACCGGAGGAGGGGGCGGTTTTGGTGGCGCCGCCAGAGGGTGAGCCGCCGATGGCGCTGATGACGGCGTCGGGCACGGCGTACTTGGTGAGGTTGGGGGTGTAGATCTGCCAGAGGGCTTTTTCTTGATTTTGCTGGCCCATGTCGGCGTTGTGCAGTCCGAATTGCTCTGGGGAATCGCAGTCCTCTGTGGTTGGGAATGTACCTCCGATGATGATCAACTGGGAGTTGTCCACCACGTTGCAGCTGAGTGAGTGGTGCGGGTAGGCGCCCGTGAGGTTGCCGTCGGTTGGGTACATTTTGATCCATTGGAAGGAGGGGATGCTCAGGACATAGATGTCGTCGAAACCTGCGGTGTCGGGAGGCATGCTGGCACCGCCATAGAGGTAGCTGCCATACTTGTCAGCACAAGATCGAGACTTCTTCTCCTTGGGCCATTTAACACTTACATGTTGTAGCTCGACTGATCAGGTGCCCAAGTCGCCCCAGCGCAAAATCTCCTCCGCATCGGGGGAACCGTCCCCGTGGCGTTTTGCGTATACCACTTGGAGCTCAGCACATCGTACAGAAACACCGTCTCCATCGGCTCCCCAACCCAGGAGCCATTGGCGTACGGATCCTGCACGCCACCAAAGTAGATCAGCATCCCGCCGTCCCCAATAGGAATAAACACAATAGCTCCTTCAGCCCTCCCAACCGTGTCTGGACCCGGATCTGTTGACCAAGTATTGGAGTCCATGTTGTATTTGACCAGGCCAGAGACTGCCTCTGGCGAGCCTGTCCACCCCGGGTCTGTATGATTAGATTTCCATCCGCCGTAGTAATACCCCATGCCTGTTTCGGATATTGCGACTCCTGCGCCGTAAGCCACGGCGGCCACATCGTCTTCCGCCGGTGACCCGAATGATTCCCAGGTGTTATGGATGGTGTCGAAGGACCATAATGTGAATTGTCGCGAGGGAGGCTGTTGGTAGTACTCGCCGCCGAAAAGATAGAACCTCTTGTTTATGTCGTCCGCCCATAAGGTACCTCCGTGGACGCTTGGGATGGTGGAGTTCTTGGTCAGGTTGGCGTAGAGCTGCGGCATGCGCCCGGCGCCAGGGGTGTCGAGGTCGTGGTAATGAAGCTCGAGGTCTTTCAGGGTATGTTAGCACACCAAGGACGAGGGGTTTAGCCAAGCCGTAAGGTTTGACCCCCGAGGATAGACTCACTGGAATAGTTTGTCGGATACTGCGACAAGGGGTTGTAGTTGATGAACCCACCGTCTATGTACAGCTTCCTATCAATGACCGCCGTTTGATGACCGAACCGCCTGCAGAAGTTCTTGACAGGATCAAGCGCTGAAGACCCATCAACAAGCACCAAAAGCAATATCAACAATGATATGCACCGAGGGCTGAGACGGGGCGAAGGCGGGTCATGGCGGTTGCCGCCCGGCCTACCAACCGTGCCGTGCCGGGCCATCGGTGGTGGCGGCGCGTCCGGAGCGGGGAGCGTCATGTCGGAAGACATCCGGAGCAAGCCATGCTTTATCGAGCTGGGGAGCGACCGCACTTCCAAGAAGTTGTGAAGATTGAAGATCGTAGGTGGCGGAAATGACGGGGGAGAAAACACGAAGGTGGTGGTACGGCAATGGGGGCAACCGTTCCATCAAGGGAAGCCTGCCCACGCACATCGAGAGGAGAGGGGGGCTGCGTCTCTGCAGCCCAGTCATCAAAGCCAGCCCAGTCATTGAAGTTACACATATCTCGTCTACGACTGGTCGCCGACATGTTGCAGTAGCTACTTCGGACGGCGCAGGTCGCGGCAGCGAGTCGGGAGTGGCTCAGCCAACGCCAACGACGCCACCATGCAGACAGCGATCTGCTTACACAATACCCGCGCAGCAGCTTGCCGGTCGAGACCCGTGGCGGGATCCCTTTGGTGGCGACTGAGTTCCTCCTGAAGGATTTAAGCATCAACTCAGACGCAGGACTGACGCAACCGCGACAACAATACCAACGGCCAGGTGGGAGGCCGGAATGAAGACTGGAAGTTGACAGTCGGGGAACAACAGCTTCCCTTCGCACAACAGTCGCAGTAAGCGAGCGAGGTGGCACCAGAAACCCGTACTGCTCGTACTTCGTCGATGTTTTTCCGAGAATCGCGGGCCTATGTTAATAAGACAGGAAATGGCTGGGCGAACCAGTAGGCGCCGTGGATGCTGTGCTCCCATGCGCCGGACATGGTCCAATGGGTGGACGAGAAGGATCTCAGCTCCAGGCGCAGATCCTCCGAGAGCATGGCCGACCCCTGGAGGCCACAGGGCTGAGGGACAGGTGGGAAGCAACCCGTCGGCAGTTGTCAGGTTGCTGAACCGTTGGGTTGGGATGCCAAGCACGGGATCGTGGTGCGTTGGGGTGTCTTCTTTGGGTTGGAACGTGGTTGGCTACCATATGGTTATGGTGGTTGGCTATCAAAACTGACAAGACGAAAGTGCAGATTACAGCCAGTACAAATGACAAACATGTGTGTACATACATCGCCTTGATTCAACCCCCTGAGCAGCAATGACGATGCTTGACTTCTCCGCACATCCTCCCATCAAACCTTCGTCTGCCGCGTCAGTCAAGGATAACGCCATCAGATGGCTGGGAGGTGGTGGCCAGGAAGACAAGTCTCGAGGCTTCAAGCTTTTGAATTGCTCCAAGGGTTGAGAGATCGAATTCGTGGCCGTCAACTGCCAGGCTTACCGATAAGTGCTTGAGGAACTCGCAAACCCTCCGGGCGTGATCTTCACGATCCAAAATCTTCGTTCTGGCACAAGCCGCCATAATTTCGTGCCGGCAGAGGGGCAAAATGTCCCGACCCCAACTAGTTTGAAGCAACGGCGTGACCAATCGCTGGACATGGCTGAGACCATGGCCCTTGGCCAATGTGTTAAGAAACTCTGGGCAACGTTGGGTCTGAATCGGGGTAGGTGCGGGTTGGTGCCTCAAACGATGAAGAAGCATATGAGATGTGTGACAGGCGTCGTCGGCAATCCGCGTTGTGATGCCGATCGAGCCAAGGGCACCTCTGGTTACATAACCAAGCGGAGGCTCTTGTGAAGAAAGTCGGGCGTCTTCGGCCACGTCCTTGTCGTGAGGAGCGCCGAGGAAGGCGAGGGCAAGTATGTCCCGTTCCGTGATGCGGCGAGAGTCGTACTGCGCCAGGCCAGCCTCCCATCTTGTCTTTGACACGTCAACCTCACTCTTGACGCGCACCATGCGTCGGTACAGGGCGGTCAACTCGGGAGTGGCACGCCAACGCTCTGTCTGATCGAGTTCGTCTTGAGCAGAATAGGGCCGGACACCAGGACAGTCGACGGCGTCAAGATCGAACAGCAGGCGAGATATGAGGAAGGGCTTCTCCAGGAGCTTTTCGGTGTTCCGCCTCTGCCGCCTCCGCTGTCGGTTGGTCTTGCGGGCCCAGGTGCGTTTGACTCTGCGATTGTATTTCATGAAGGCCACGGGGCCCATCCACTTATGTTTGCCCTTGTATCGCGGGCACTTCCTGACAAGATCCGGCATCACGCGTCCGACGAGCTTGTTCAAATAAGCGAGGCGAGGATTTGGGGGTTTGTGTGGTGCTTGTGGTGCGCATCTTCGAGAGGATGATGGTAGACCGGGACGCCATGGGGTAGCCATCTGGCGTGGCGGGGGAGTCCTGGCACGCACGATGTGGCGGCGGAAGGCCAGCTGTGAGAAGGGGGGATTCAAGAGTTGAGAAAGAGGTCGGCGGCCCATTAGGAGCCTGCCTCTGAGCGAGATCATGGCTTTGGTCCAGGTGTTGTGTGTCTGGACGGGCTGAAGTGAGGGAATTGGAGGAACTGAACGAATCTTGGTAAGGGAGGTAAAAGGAAAAGCATGGTATGTTGGAGAAAAAAAGACCCGTCGCATTCAAAGTGTGCTCTCCAGCCACAAAAGAGACAGCAGCTACTGCCACCCAGAGCATGTGGTAATACAGCATTGCGGGAAGGAACACACCAAGGGAAGGAAGGGAAGGAAGCGAAGGAAGGAGGGCAGTTGCGAGGGAAGTGCCTTCATTGCACGGCTTCTGCATCATGCCACCAAAGTGGCGTGGCTAGGTAATGTTTGAGTACCAAATTCTGCACCTACCAGAGAACCTGGAAATGGTCTTGTCCTCACAACATCTCGCGATGATGGCGGGTGGTGTTGAAGAGAGGTGCATCTTGGACACGACCCTTCATCGCTTGGCGTCCGATCCGGCTCCACTATCTCCCATTCTTCCCCACTAGGGCTGAGCTTAGCTGGTGGAGACCCATGCCAAGAGGTCCCTGGCCGCGCCTACTGCCTTCTCACAGATCGAATCGCCAGACAATTTGGAACCAAACGCAACGACAGCTCGACATTATCGCACCAACCTCATGATTTCTATGTTTGAGATATTTAACGTTGGTACTGCCAAAACCATGTCTCTTGGCATTTTTAGCCGCTTCGTTTGCTCAACAGATGGTGCGGTTCATGGTAGAGAACCAACCGTCTATGGCTTCTTCCCTCCCCGGTTCAAACCAGTCGTCAGGGTGTTAACATGTGCTGACAGTCTGGGTGCTATTTCACAGGTTACATGCTGAGCACGACGAACAGTTTCTGTCATGATGCAAAATTCCTTTTCCCAGCTGCTCCGCTAGCGGGGTCCTACGGCCCGAAGCTCGCAGGGCCGACGCGCTGACACACAAGTAAACACCACTCGCATATGAGGCGACCGGGCAGAGGACGGGAGGGTGTTCCCTTGCGAATCGCTCGAGCTTCTCAGGTCAACCGCCTATCCCCGCCAGTCGAGGGTCAGAGAGGACTCACGGCTTTCACAAACTCATTTCCGAAAGTGGGTTGGGCCAATAATGGCCATATTATACTATAGCTAAACATTCACAGAGATACAGGTGGCATCTCGACCTGGGAGCCACCAACTCCATCTCCCTCTTCCTCCCCAGGGATCTCCGAAGATCTCCTGCTACAACCCCCTTCCCCCGCAAACTGGGTGCACATAGGCCGGCTGACCCGGACCATCGCCATCATCGCGGGATTCGCGAGTCCTTTGGCGTCATCACTCCCCACCAGTCAGCCCTGGACCAGCTCTTACGACGATGGAGACGTTTCATGCTCAAAAGGGCACTTTTGTCGAGAGACGGCGGTGTTCGGCATGGTTTTGTAAACTCCGCCGTCTTGGCTCGGCTCCTCCGGTTGCCCAATTTCGCTAAGCGCCGGCACGGCGGAGACAGCAAATGCCGTGTCCCGCAAGGATGGTGAAAGCGGCTCTTCCCCTTTTGTTTTCCCCCTATTTTTCTGTCTGTTCACCTCGGTCGTTGTGAGCTTGCCACGTCTGAGCCACAACGCCTAGTGAAAAGTTCACCATGTCGACTCTTCTACGAGCTTACGAATCAGCACGGCAATGAGCCAGACGGATGCCAGAGTATGTGCTGGTGCTGATCATGGCATCTGCCGGACCTCGGCTGACGCCATCATCGACGCACAAAAAAAGCTTGTCGCCTTGCTCGACCCAGCAACAAGAGCTCCACCGTCCGAATTCTCTCGAACCCGGCAGGGAGGCCCACGCTTCCACGCCATCCGATCTTTGTGCCCTGGATCTCTGCCAGGTGGATCGGTCGAATTCTCACACGAGAAGACTGCCAAGAACGGCAGGCGACCACCACGACGGGCAGGGATGACAGCCCCATCCCGAGCTGACGAGACTCAGCAACGGAGATAACGGAGGGGGCAGCGCTTTCTCGGGCCATCTCCTGTCGATTCTGCCCGGCCGCGTCGCCAATGATGCCATTTCAGGCGCCCTCGTGATGACTCTGCTGCCCAACCGAGTACCGAAGTCAGCATGAAGGCCTCATCAAGGACCCGGCTCCGTGGCGCAGGGGTTGTGGTATAGGCCGGGCTGGCAACCCCGAGATCTTGGCATTCCCGGCTCGGATCCGGTTGTGATGGGTCTTTTGTGATTACTACTACTATGGTAGACTATGCTGGCCCGGTGGAGTCCCCCTCGTCCATCAAGTCCGGGAACGGGATTCGAGTCTGGCTGCATTTCATTTTTGTGATGGATTTTCATTCGGCTTTGCCCGCGGTTGAGTTGGTCCTGGCTTGGCCGTATAAAAGAATGGCAAACCCCGTTCCGGTGGCTGTCGTTTCGTTTCGAGCTTCCCAGTACCAGTTGGAGATCTCAGATCCTCGCCTAACTTTCAGCCATCTTGTCCGTTGTTGTGTATGGTAGATCTCATATCTGAATAGGGTAACACGGTACCCAATCGAAACGAACAACAGCCCTTCACCATGGCCAACCCCCAGTCCTCCGCCTCCTCCTTCAAGGACGTCCTCGAGACCAAGACAGACGTCGAGTGCCAGCAAGGCCGCAACGATGTGCCACACTGGTTTTTAGTCCTCCACCCGTCCGGCGTCAGCGATGCCGTCCTCAACCACAACTACGCCGGCGAGGGCACCCCCGAGTCGCCCTACATCGTCGACTTCCTCCCCCAGGACGCCAGCAACCCGCTCCAGTACCCAACCTCCAAGAAATGGACCATTACGCTGCTCCAGGCCCTTGCCACCCTGGCTGTCGCCTTCGTGAGCACGGCCTACTCCGGAGGCGTCTCCGAGATCATCCGTTACTTCCACGTGTCGACGATCGTGGCTATCATGGGCGTCTCCCTCTTCGTTCTCGGCTTCGCCGTCGGGCCGTTGCTGTGGGCGCCTCTTAGTGGTATGTTCATCTGAAAAGACAAAAGGGGCTCGTGGAGGAAAGGGGATTAGGATGCTGACGTGATCCTGAGACAGAATTCTATGGGAGACAGATCGTCTTCTTCCTCACCTACTTCGGTCTGGCGGCCTTCAGCGCCGGCGCTGCCGGTGCTCAGGACATGCACACCTTGATCATCCTCCGCTTCTTCGCCGGTGCCTTTGGCGCCTCACCCCTGACAAACTCGGGCGGTGTCATCGCGGATATGTTTAGTGCCACCGAGCGTGGCATGGCGTCCAGCATTTTCGCCATGGCTCCCTTCCTTGGTCCCACCATTGGCCCCATCGTCGGCGGTTTCCTCGTACGCCCTACCCAAAGATATTGCTGCTCATCTTGGAAGCTAACACGCAACAGGGCGAAGCTGAGGGTTGGCGCTGGGTCGAAGGCCTCATGGCCATCTTCACGGGCGTCATCTGGATCGCCTGCTCAATCTACGTCCCGGAGACCTATGCCCCTGTGCTCCTCCGCCGTCGCGCCACCAAGCTCTCCAAGCTGACGGGCAAGGTCTACATCTCCAAGATGGACCAGCACATCACCGCCACTCGCGCCGAGCAGGTCAAGGCAACTCTCTTCCGCCCCTGGATCCTCCTCTTCACCGAGCCCATCGTCTTCCTCACCGCCATCTACCTCGCCATCGTGTACGGGACACTCTACCTCCTCTTCGCCGCCTTCCCCATCGTCTTCCAGCTCAACCGCGGCTGGAGCGCGGGCATCGGCGGCCTGGCCTTCGTCGGCGTCGCCGTCGGCATGCTCTTCGCCGTGTCCTACTCCATGTACGACAACCGCCGCTACATGCGCGTCGCCGCCGCCCACGGCGGCATGGCGCCCCCCGAGGCCCGCCTCCCCCCCGCCATCATCGGCTCCGTCCTGCTCCCCATCGGCCTCTTCTGGTTCGCCTGGACCAACGGCCCCGAGATCCACTGGATCGTGCCCATCATCGCGTCCGCCTTCTTCGCCTGCGGCTTGGTCGGCGTCTTCCTCTCGCTGCTGACCTACATGATCGACAGCTACACTGTCTTTGCGGCGTCGGTGCTGGCGGCCAACTCGGTGCTGCGCTCGCTGTTTGGCGCGGCGTTCCCGCTGTTCACGACGTACATGTACAACGACCTCGGCATTCACTGGGCCAGTACCATCCCGGCGTTCCTGGCGCTTGCGTGCACGCCGTTTCCGTTTCTGTTCTACAAGTATGGTGCGCAGATCAGGATGAAGTGCAAGTATGCTGCGGAGGCGGCCGCTGTCTTTGAGAGGATGCATGCCGCCGCGGCGGCCCAGCAGCAGCAGCAGCAGCAGCAGGTTGCCCCCGGGCCGGCCGAGCAGCTGGAGAGGCCGGAGGGTCTGCCGGTTAGCGAGAGCAGGGCCGTGCTGTCTGAGGATGAGGGGACCATTGTTGGGGAGGGGGATGAGATGAAGGAGAAGCGCAAGTCGACATGAGGAGCGTGTCGGGGGTGATTTCCTATACTCTTTTCAGTTTTTGTTGATGTCTAGATGCATCTTGAGATACCACAGATTGGTCGGATGGGGATAGAAAGGAGATAGACGTTTGGATATACCCAGCTCTTTGGTTGTCGGGGGAGGATAGGGCTTTGAACTAAGTAATAGACGGGCTGCGCTCATGGAGCACAAATCTTCTTTCCCACCAACCACCCCCTCGTCACCACCTCCTCGGAAATCCTCACTGTCCCTCATCACCAGCTCCCCTGAAACGCAAGTCGCTGAATAATCCCACGCCAATCCCCCGCCCGGTAGCTCCCGCTCGTGCATCGCCAAGCCGGCTCCGCACAACCTCGCATTCCCCTTTCGGAATGCGAGGTGCCCGCGACGACCTCTTTCCCTCCCAAACATCCGTTTCGTCTTGCACAGCACGCCGGCGTCCCCTTGACGCGCCGCGCCGAGCTGCCAAGAAGTGCTGCTTTGAGACGTACTTTGTACCTCCGCCTTTCTTAGCGGTGCAAGAGGCAAAGTTGTCGGTTTCTCGCGCTTGGGAAAGTCGGGGGAGGGATAGTCAGCGAGGAGCGAGTGGGAGATAAAATTTGTGAGCCGCCTCGTGTCGGAGGGACTAGGTTTTTAATGTTTATCCGGGGAACGAGGTTCTTTAAAAGAAAGGGTTCGCTTTTGTTTGGTTGACTTCCGGTGTCTGTCTGTTTGTTGGTCGCTTTCCTGACTTGGAACTATCTCTTGGCTTCTTTGGGTGGTGTTGTTTCTCAACGTTGTCAACCAACCAACCGACCCCCTTTTCGCTTGTACCTACTACCCCTGAGTCCTCCAAAACACACATCCCTGAGCAGTCAGGATGGGCTCACTGGTTGCTACGTTTGCAAATACGTTTCTTCTGTCTAATACCGGGTGTGGTGGACCCGTTCTCAAGGTCGTTGGACCGGAGGAGCTACGGAAGAAGAGACCCCATCGGGTATGTTCATCATCCCTGTGGTAAATGTTAAGGATCGCTGTGGTATCAAGTTGGCTCTGTGATGGGTACCAGTAGTTGGAGCTAACCTCGCGGGTATCAGAAATCGAGACTGGGATGTATCAGGTGTAAACGACGCAAAGTCAAGGTCCGTTCCGTCCCCTTTTCCTACCAGATATCACTCTTTTCCCCGACATCACGGCCACCATTTACTCCCGAAACGGAGCAAGTACCAAGACTAACCGTCAGACAACGTCTCCCACAGTGTGACGAGGGTGACCCGTGCAAGAACTGCGTCAAACGCAAGGAAACATGCATCCGCCGCAGCCCAGCACCCTCCAGCCGGGGTAGCAGTGGCCGGCCCTCACCGCCGCTGACGTCTCCTCCGCGTGAGTTGGGCTGGAGCCCCTTATCCGAGCCCGAATCGGGCCCCATCAACCTCCTGCACATGGAACTCCTGCACCACTTCGAGCGGCACAGCATCCCCACGCTGCCGTTCGGGCCTGTATGGCCTAGGATGCTGCAGCTTGCGTTCCAGGTACGTCAAACCCCCTCCAACCCTTCCCAGAAAGTATGTACTTAGTACCTACAAACCCCCAATGACTAACATTACCCCCTCCTGCTCTGCCAACAGTCCGGCAACCAAACCTACCTTATAAACGCAACCCTCTCCTTCGCCGCCGCCCACCTCTCCCACCTCCACCCCTCGCAACCCCAATACCACCGCGCCAAATCCGTCCTCCTCGACAAAACCCTGCACGAGTACCGCGCCGCCCTCTCTGCCCCGCTCACCTCTGCCAACTGTGACGCACTCCTCGGCACGGCAAACCTGGTCCAGTTTCTGATGTGGTCTGATTTAAGTTTTATCGAGGGCGGCAGCCACTCTCACTCTCAGACATCATCATACCCACCGTCACCACCATCTTCATCTTCACCTAAAAGTGAGGTGGGGAGGGGCGGGGGTGTGCTGGACCTTGCAAGCGACAGGTTATACTGGCTCTCAGCAGGCGTCCGCCAGATCTTTTTCATGGCCTGGCCGCTTTTCCAGACATCAGAGAGTGTGTTCCAGGGCGTGGGGCTGCTGCAGCCGTGCATGGTGCTGGAGGAGGTGGTGGATGCGAGGGGGCTGAACTGGAGGAGGTATTTGAGGGGGTTTATGGAGTTGTATGAGAATAGGAGGTATTGGGGGGATGGGGCGTCGCTGGGGGTGGAAGGAGGAGAGGGGGTGAAGAGGTCACCGTTGTCGTCAACTTCGTCGTCTGAGACGGGAGAGGGGTCGAGTGCGGGTTCGGCGTATCTGGAGGGGTTGTTGCCCGATTTTCCGGAGGCGGCGGGCGAGACGCCGCCGTACAAGATCATGACGCTTTGGCAGAGCTACAAGGAGGGGGAGGCGTATGTGAACAGTGCTGGGGCGCGGGACGAGGCGCTTACGCGGGCTGCGTACAAGAGGTTGGTGTCCAGGGTGGCGGTTGCTATGGCGTATGTGATGGATGGCGGGGACAGTGGTGGTTGTCCAGCTTCTGGAGCGAGCGCAAGGGACGGGTGCCGAATGCATGTGTCGAAGCCGAGTGATAGGGCGCGGTTCGTGGCGACGTTCCCGATGATGTGTTTTGGGCCGTTGTTGGCGTTGATATCGAGCGGTGACTCGAGGATGTTGGTAGTGCTGTACCACATCTACCGGTTGACGGGGGTGCTGTTACCCGGGGAGACGTACTGGTGGTGTAAGAGGCGTGTGGTGGTTATGCAGGAGGTCTTAGAGCGCGAGCTGAGGAATAGGGGGCTGGAGGTGTGTTTGAGGAGGCGGAGTGAAGTTGTTTAGTCGATGATCTGAGATGCAAGGGGAGGTCGGTCACCACTCTAAATGAAATGATGTTAACGCTCATCATGACTGGCAGCCTGATCTTGACGCTCGAATGTTCGTCACTTCAACCCCAACTCCGAAGGACAGGACCAGTATGATCACCAAAGGTATCACTTCTATTAACCCCAAACGCCACCCTCTGCCCTAAACCAGGCTATAAACAGTCTACCTGCGAATTAAGCATAAACTCGAACGAATGCCCACCTCCCTCCTTTTGTGTTTGCCCCGCGCCCAAGCCCCAAACACCCCAAGCAACGATGAAAAGCCATAAAATCGGCCATGCAAAGTCTCCCGTTTCTTCTTCCTTATTTCTTCCCCAAATGCAAAGTCCGCAGTGCAATGCAATGCCAAAGTAAGCAGCAGCAACAGCAGCAGCCGTGGCGGTAACAATAGAAAGAAAACCGCTGACCAAACCAACACCACCCATCCATCCACCCACCCATCCAGATGCTACACAACTCCTCTAGAAATTCAATCAGAAGAGGAGGTAGGAAATCACCTCCCCGAACTCGGCCTCCCCCTCTTCCTCGTCACCGCCCTCTCCTCCTGCAATTCCGCCAACTCCCTCGCGAGCGCCGCCTCCTTCTTCTTGGTCAGCTTCCGCGACCTCGCCGGCGGCGGTTCCAGACTATGCAGATGCCCAATCTCCTCGAGCGCCATCGTATTCTGCCAGTCCATGCACCTGTAGTGTACCGGCTCCAGCTGGGGTTCGGGTTCAGCGGGCTGTTGTTGATGCTGGGAGGCTGCGGCGATGGTGGTGACGCCGCGGCCGCGGGTGCTCATGCGTTTGTTACCGTTTGTTTTTGGTGGGGAGGGGGAGACGACGGCGGGGGTGGGGTTGGTGGTGGTGGTGGTGGGTTCGTCGTCTTCGTCGGCGGGTTTCTTGCCTTTTTCTTCTGGGGTGGCGAGATATATCTTCCGCTTCTCCATGTTCTTGACAATCTTGTCGCGGTAGTTGACCAGCTCCTTGCGCAGCTTCAGCTCGTTGAAGCCGCGGGGGTCGAGCCAGCCAATCAGGGCGTCGACGTCGGCCGGGTCGGCGAAGTAGCCCCACTGGGTCGCGTTGTACACGCTGGTGGCGCCCTCCTCCTTCTTCTTGCGCTCGGGCACCGTGATGTCGAACTTGGCCTTGTACTCGTCCTGGTACTCCTGTTTCATGTCGATATAGCCCTCGCGCTCGAGCTCGTCGGGGCCCTGCACCCAGATGCAGCCGTTGGCGTAGCCCGCCACCGCGGTGGAGCTGTCGGGGAGGCCGCCGTAGGGCATGCCGTTGCGCTCGAACCAGTAGTACCTGTTCCAGAAGCGGTCCTTGCCGAGCACGCGGGTGCGCGGGCAGTCGGCCTCGCGGAGGTCGTTGTCGATGACGGCGATCTCGCGCTCGCACTCGCCAATCTCGTCTTCCTTCCTCTGGATGTCCTTGAGCACCTTCTGGAACTGCTTCGACTGCTTCGACACCTTGGGGGCGGCCTCAGCCTTCTCCTTGCGCTCCTGCTCCTTGTCGGCTTTGCGTTTCCGTTCCGCCGCGCGATCGATGCCGCGGCGGAGTTTCCTCGGCGGCCCATCCTCATCCGAGTCGGGAACCTCGTCTGACGTGTTGGCGGGGAGGTCTTCCACATCCGACATCTTGACGTCTCCGTTGGTCTTAACTGGATCCAGAGGCGGGCTGGGTGGAAGATTGTCGGGCAAGAGGATCTTGCGCTGGTCGTTGAGGCTCTTCAGCTCCTCAATTCTGCAAACAGTTAGCACGAGCAATCTCCACGGAAAAACGAAACCACCCACAATTGCTTCCTCTTGCGCTGCCACTCAATCTTCTCCTTCCTGTACGCCGTCATCGTCTCGCTGCAGTCCTCCATGTATCCGCGGATCGCCCTCGTCTCCGCCGTGAGCATGCAGATAATCTGCAGCGCCTGAACACGGTAGTTGAAATCGAGCGCCGAATACCTCTGGCGGACCGTCTCCTGATTGGGCTCATCATCGTCCGTCGGCACCAGCTGATGCAGAAGCTCCTCGCAGCTCGCCCTCAGCCTGTCGTTCTTCGACAACTGATGCAGCAGGCCAACCATGATCAACTCCCAGCCGCCCTCCTTAAAATCGCGTTTCCTCAGATGCTCGATCCAGTCGTACCCCTTGAGCACCTCTTCCGCATTGTGCCTGGGCACATCTTCGACGTCCTCCATCTCCTTCTCCGCAGCCGCAGCTTCCGCCGCCATCCTCTCCGCCTCCATCTTCGCCATGCTACTCCTAGTCGCACGGCCCGATGGTTGGGGTTCAGGCTCGGGAGTTGCCATGGTGCTCTCGTCCACGGTCTCCTCTTCTTCCTCCTCTTCCTCCTCCTCCTCCAGTTCCGGCAGCTGAATCTGGACCTTACCGCCGTCGGCCTCGGAACTGACAAGAATCTTGAGAACCGCGCAGTGGATTTCGTCGAACAGCTGGACGGGCGCCTCTTGGGTGGCGACCAACATGGCTTCTACATAGTCGTCAAAGGTAAACGAGTCGAGCTTGAAGATCTCGCAATAGACATTCAGGGTGTCCCAGGTCTCGAGCAGCGGGCCTATTGACCTCATCTGGATCTTATCGCTGAAGGGCGACTTGGCCTCGGGAGCGACATCGACAGGGGTGTCGTTGCACATGTATTTGAGCTGGGGCCTAACCACGCCACGGGACTCGACCTGCAGGTCTTCGATGGGGTATTTCGGCGGGGGCGGAGGCGGCGTCGGCTCGGGTTGCCTGCCCGTCGGCGGGGGGACCTGTCCGCGGAAGGACATGGGGAACTGGAAGGGGTTGCCGGGCAGGGGCAGGTGGACAAAGTTGCCTGGCTCGTGGCCTCCAAATGTGCTGTGCTTTCCCTTAACAGCATTTAGCTGCGCTTGGAGGGCCTGCTGGGCCTTGGACTTGTGGCTCTTCGGCGCCGGCTTGAGCTCGGGCAACCTAAATCCAGTTGGGCTGGTAGGACCGGGAGAGACCGAGGCCGGGTCGAACTGCGAGGCCTTCTTCTGCAGCTGCATCTGCTTCCGCTCCTGGAGCTTGGTGTCGTAGCGTAGATGCGCCGGGATCCGTTCGTCGATGTGATACTTCTCGGCCACATCGTGCTTGACCAACCACGGGGCACCGTTCCACGAGTCCCTGGTGACCGTCTTCTTGATGAACGAGCGCAGGACCGCCTTGGTGAAGAGCTTGCGGTCGCGGAAGATGTGCGAGTCGTCCACCACGGCCTCCTCGTCGGGGCGGTCGTCTAGGCTGACAAAGTAGCGGGAGAAGGGCGGTGTGAGGGTGCCGTCGGGGAGAACCTTGCTGCCGAAGCGAGTCTTGTCCCTAACGACGCCGCGTAGGCGCTCGCCGCCCAAGATATGTACGGTGACTGCCTCGCCCGGGTAGTAATCGTTCTTGAACTCGTCGTATACCTGGTCGACCAGGGTGTCGATGCGGGATACGGTCTGGAACTGAACGCGACGGAGGATAGGGCCCTTGAGCGCCTCGGGAAATGCCTGGTCTACCTCGGCGGCGCCGGCGAGCTGGTCGTTTAAGAGCTGTGTCAGTGGTTTCCCATCGAGCGCAAGGGGTGGAGAGAACAGCAACAAACGGTGGTATTGGGTGGTCGTACCTCGCTCTCCAGGGCGTCAAAGAAGGTCATGCCCGAGTGGCCGCTGATGGTGCAGATAAATCGTTTCTACATGGCTGGTGAGCGGTCACGATCCCTTGCCCGGCTTACAGGAAGCCAGCATACCTGCTTGTAGAAGTCCAGTCTGCGACATGTCAGTACTATGCTCCCGGCTATTTTGGGCAACCTCATAGCAACACAGGGGCATGGCACACGAACCTATTCAGGTAGTCCTCGTATGTGACGAAGACCTCCCCGGTTTGGGAGATATACCAGACCTGTATCCCATTAGTGATTAGAGTCCCGTTATGGTTCATTGGCGGCAGTCTGGAGGCCCAGCAGGGATGCATACCTCCTGGTCTTCATTGTCGATCTCTGGCACGGGCAGGAACTGCACCGGCTTGCGCTTGAAGAGGACCTGGAGGTTCGGGTCAGCGGGGTGGGGGTGCCTTGTGGGAGTTGTTGTTGCCGTACCATGCCTGGGGCTGGTCGAGGGAGCAAGAGGTGGTCTCAAGCAGGGGTTGAAAAAGTGCTGCAAGGCTGATAACTCAGCCTCGTGCGTGTCAATAAGACAACAAGAGGCCCCGTACGATGGCACAGAGAAAGGCGGTGACGTGGGTGATTGAGACGCGTCGGGGTGTCCTGCTGGGCGTGTTGTGGCCGTCGGTCGCGGTCCGTGGCGGATTGGGTGGAGAGAGGGCAGGGTTTGGTGGCCGCGCAGGAGGGAAGCTTTCGCGGTGAGCATGCAAGGCTGAAATCGGACGGTCCCGCGGCTGAGGGCCGGGCAAAAGACGGCGCAGACGGAGCGAGGTCCGTGTAAGTGAGCCTCGAATCGCGGGGGGATGGTGTTGTGGCCGCCGGGTGTTGACGGGGGCGCGGTGTTGAGGACAGAGAGAAAAACGC
Organism: Chloridium humicola; assembly: GCA_027569505.1. NCBI lineage: Eukaryota > Fungi > Ascomycota > Sordariomycetes > Chaetosphaeriales > Chaetosphaeriaceae > Chloridium > Chloridium humicola. Next base: position 75,030 of record JAPDFF010000078.1, on the reverse strand, counting down.
GGGTGGTGCAGAAGTGGGAGGAGGAAAAGTTCAACAAGGGGGGAGGAGACGGCAAATGGGGAGGGAGCACGGGCTGGCAGCAGGTCCAGCGTGCCGGACCCGCATGGAGCCCAGGGTACGAAGACGGGGGGGGGACACCGAGCGCGCCCATGCCCATCGCTCCGACAAGCTTCGACCCAAAATGGGCCTCCTCCTCCTCCTCGTCCACACCTCACCCCCGACCACCCCGGCGCACCTCTGCCGGCAGCCAACCCACCCGCCCCGCGTCCTTTGCCCACATTTTTGTACTCATAATGTTCGCCGCGGCGAGGGCTACCATCGCACACTTGAAGCGCTCAAATTGGGCTGGTTTTCAATTGTTTATGCTTGGTGCAGTGCCGGGCAAATTTCTTTTCCAAGGGTAGGGGTCCGCAGCCGCCAGGCAGGAGGAGCCCCCCTTCGAGGCCCACGGGAGACCACCGCACGCGCCTGGACCATTGGCCCTCACCGATGCGTGGGCCCCGAGCGCAAACACGCAGCATCTTTCCCCCGAACGCCCGCATCGTCACGGGGATTGCGGTGCTCGACATAATTTCCCTATTCGTTCTTTGTTGATGTTGACATCGTGACATATCTCGAGGCAGAAGGTCCTGCTGCGGACGCGTACCACACTAACAGACGGACATCACACCTGAGCCAACTCACACCGCACACATCAGCTGGGCCGGTCATTACTGGAAGGTGCAAGACTCTTGGTATCGGTCTTCATATCTCGAAAGTATATCGGACCGCGGTTACAAACTATTTTGTGCCGAGTGCAAAGTCAACGTTGAGCCGCGTTTGCGAGTGTCTCGCTCAGGAACCGGAAGATCCCGTGTAAGGCGAGGCTGATGCGGAAAAAGGGGGTAGTTTGCTCTCTTTCTCCTTGTGATGAAGACCGATGGCGTCCTGAAGAATCTGCGGAGTTTGATGTCTTCTTGCTGTTAGTTATGGCAGTTTGTGTCGTGGCCTCCGTCCAAGCACCGCAGACCCGTTGAGTTCGAATTGTGTTTGCAGGAAGCGCCACTTCGGGAAAATGTGGGGTGGTCGCACAAGGCTGAGAGTCTGATTGACGTGCAGCTTGCAGCCTTGCAGATGGAGGTCTTTGAGAAATGAGAACTTCATACGAGGGATAGATAGCAAACATGTAAAGTGCTGGTAGTTTCGAGGCCGTGTTCCTCAGGAAATGAAGATGAGCGAAACTGCTTGTTTGGGAAGGGTTTCTAGAACAATTGGGGCCGGCTTCTTCCCGGGCCCATTTCATCCCCTTCCTGCAGATACTTCTTTGCGCACCAAAATTGTGTTGTAGAAGAAGTAGCTTGTGGATCGCCCTTGGCGTGCCGATGCAGCGCCCCTGAACCAATCAGCTCTTGCGTAACCATGAGATGAAAGTGTGGAGACTTGGGGCGACCTCCGCCATGAACAGTGAAAATCAAATTCGAAGCCGCTCTAGTCTACGACGTGAAATACACCACCATAAAGCCCACCCAGCTCCCGACGACCCCTATCGCCGAGTACGAGCTGGTGAACATCAGGGGTAGAAACTCGTAGCTCTTCCCGAACACAATCCCGTGCACCAGCGAGCAGTACACAATCAGCGGGATGCTGACCGTGATATAGAGCGTGCTGAACCGGTCAAACAGGAAGAACCGAGGCCGGTTTGACGCCGGCGCCAGCCGGTCGAACGCCAGCAGGAAGAGAATGAGCCAGAACACTGTGTAGACCGTCTTGATGGGGAACTCCGCCAGGGTGAAAAGCAGCGGGAAGAGCGAGACGTGGCCGGCCACCGCGAGTGGTCGGAATGCGCCCAGGTACCGTCGGTCCTTGAGCGCGATGAGACTGAAGGGGATGATGACGAGGAGGACCGCTTTCTCGTGGACGTGCCAGCCGAAGAGGAAGGAGGCGTAGCCGCAGAGGGTGACAGCCCCGATGAAGTTATCCCACGTCGGTTGGAAGAAGAGCTTCACAAGAGGGATCGCTTGGAAAATCAGCGTCAAAGCGAAGCACACCCGCGGCGTGACGTCTGGGAGGACCGCAAAGGAGGTATCTCCAACCAAGCCGCGCGTTACGCTCTGCAATGCGCCCTCCCTGACCGACAGGCCGATGCGCGGCGCAAGAATGATCAGTACGCGGTCCATGAATGAGTACATGGCCCAGACATTGGGCGCCCAGTACGCATGGCAGAGACCACGTGAAAAGGGGAACAGGCGGCTAAAGATCTGAGGGATCTGGCCCTTGAGCGCAAAGGGCCCGAAGGCTGTGCCAAAGATCGCTGCGATACCGGTGCCCAGCTTCAGGCAGTTGAGAAACTGGATGCGGAATATCGACTTCGGGGAGAGGCAGTAAGCCCGCAGGAGAAAGACGAAGTAGGCCGGCGCGAGGTAGAGGTAGATGTGCTTCATGCACAGCAGCGCCGCGAAAAGGAGGCCGCTCCACAGCAGTGTCGACCTTTTGCGCGCCAGCACGAGGGATGCGATGAGAATGCCGTACATGCAGCCATTGTATTGGAAGTGGATGTGGTCGATGATGAGGAGACCCGGCGAAAGCAGGATGGAGATGGCGGCTGCTTGCGCCGCCCGTTTGGACACACCATGCGACGAGTCGACGAACCTAGAGTCTGTTAGCCTCTGTCCACCATGGTCAACAACTCAAGATCAAAGTCCGTACATCTGCAGCGCATAGACCAGCACTAGCTCGGTGATGATAACGGTGGCTCTCTGGAAGTATATTGTCTGCCAGCTATCGTACTCCAGATTGTACACCTTGAGCATGGCGGGGTCAACCAGCTTCGCGACCTGCGACATGATCCATTCGAAGTAGGCGAAGAAGGGTGGGTAGTCGAGTGTCCATTCTGACGTCTTTTCGTAGTACCACTCCCAGAGGGGCAGCGAGTTGGTGATCGCAAGCCAGTTGCGGTGGACTTCAAAATCGGTGGATTTGCTACCAAGGTGAGGAAAGGGTCAGTATGCGCGCCAGTGGGGTTAAGATGGGAAAGTCGTAGTCACTCACTATGCGGGAAAAAGAAGAAGCTTCAATGCCGCGGCCACTATCGCGCATTGCGTGAGCGAGGGGTAGAGTTCAGCCATGGCGGCATATCGGGACTGGCTGTCAACAAGCTTTCCCATGCAGCTGTCACATGAAATGAAGCAGTCTCCAATTGACAGCAAGCACCCAAGTTTTGGTGGAGCTTGAACGACAGGAAGTGGAGACTGCTCCAACACAAAACCAGCCACATTCTGCACACGCCACATCCTTCTGCCGCAGTTGCGCCTCAACTTCCCCGAGGCACCGGGCAAGTGGAGCCCGGCCCCTGATGTTCCAGGTCTCCAACTCCCAGTTGGAGCAACAGCTTCCGGCACTGGGCAGGGGCACTGTCTGTGGGTTTGAGCACAGCTGTTCACTGCAAGATTGCATCCGGATATTTTGTCTCGGACTCTTGAGCCAACAACATTCGTTTTGTCAGATAGCGAGCAATCACAATAAGAGGTGTTGAATTGCTTATATTTTCGATTTTTTCTTCTTTTATTTCCCCGGACCAAGAACATATTACTACTACCTTACCATTGTGGCCTCTTTTCTCCTCCACCTTTGCCTTCGTCCTCCGCCTGGTGTCTTCTCCACATTGGCTCAAACCGCCGGCCCGGGTGGTGTTGTTCGAGCTGCAAAGTGTCCTCAACTCCGAACGCAACGGAACCTCTGTCCCATTCTGCCGGAAACTAGAACCGGGAACCCGACTCCCATTGACTAATAAATAATTCTCGATTCGGCCCGGCTTCGGTTGCGAGCGTCCTTCCAAGTCTCCCCTCCAAGTTGCAGCGACTCTCAACATGCGCCTGCCGACAAGTCTCGCCGTGCTCGTGGCTGGCCTAGTCCAGACGCAAGCCCAGTACCTAATCAATGAGCTCAGTTTTGGTCAAGGAGAAAGGTAAGGATGCAAGAGCTCCAATGTGTTCCCCTTAAACGCTGACACGAGACTCCGCCCAACAGGATAGCACCACCTGGATCGCGTTCCATCCCCAACTTCTCTCTCCAAGGCCGCAACAACCCCCCTGAACTGCTCTCCAACAAGGTCATCTTGACCCCAATAGCGCCCGGAAACCAGCGCGGTGCCGTGTGGACAGACAAGACGCTCCAGAATGCGAACTGGATCACCGATGTCGAGTTCCGCGCGAACGGCCCCGAGCGCGGCGGAGGCAACTTCAACATCTGGCTGGTCCGCGACGGCTCGCACGTCATCGGGTCAGACAGCGTCTACACAGCAGGGCGGTTCGAGGGTCTGGCGCTGGTGATCGACCAGCATAGCGGGTCCGGGGGCATGCTGCGCGGCTTCCTGAACGACGGCTCGACCGACTACCGGAACCACCACAATATCGACAGCCTGGCCTTCGGCCACTGCGCCTTCTCGTACCGCAACCTGGGCCGCCCGACCCAGATCAAGCTGCGCCACAGCGACACCAAGTTCAGCGTCGAGGTCGCGGGCCGCCCCTGCTTCGAGACCGACAAGGTCCGCCTCCCGAGCGGCTACAACTTTGGCGTGACAGCCGCGTCGGCCGACAATCCGGACTCGTTTGAAGTCTTCAAGCTCGTCGTCCTGACGGGCGAAAGCAGCCACGAGTACGCCAACACCCACAACACGCAGCACCAGACCCCGCCGCAGGGCCAAAACAACAACGACAACAACCAACAACAAGACCAAAAACAACAACACATGGTCTTCGGCCGCAGCGGCCAATCCCAAGTCGAAGACCCCTTCGACACGGTCATCCCGGACAAAGAAGCCGACACCATCACCTCCTCCAAAGCGCAATTCGCCGACCTGCACAACCGCCTGCAATCCGTCAACCACCACCTCTCCACCATCTTCCGCACCATCGCCCAAAACTCCGGCGTCGACGAGCAGCGACACGCCGAAACCTCCACCACGCTGTCGGAGATCAAAACCCTCATCACAGACCGCCTAGCCGGCCTCGACGCGATGGAGAAGCGACTCGGCGACGTGGAGCGCGAGCTGCGGTCGCTGCGGCACGAGCTGACGGGGCGGATGCGGGATTCGGAGAACGCGATCAAGTTCCATGTTAGTGATAAGCATGAAACGCTGCAGGAGAATGTCAAGGCGCATGCGAAGAGCGGGCATACGCGGTTGATTCTGGTGGTGGTGGGAAGCCAGTTTGTGTTGGTGGGGGCGTTTGCGTATTATAAGAGGAGGAAAACGATGCCGAAGAAGTATCTTTGATTTTTTTGAGGGTTGGGGGGGGGGGGGGGGGTTGGGCTATGATGATGGGATGTTGGATGGGTTGTATCACGTATTAGCGGGGTTTGGGCGTTTTTGTGTGTTTTGTTCTTGGTTGACCTTTGGGGTTCGTAGGAGGAAATAAAAGTCTATATCCCATGGTATCTGTGAAGCATTGGCAGCTGTTCATTCCCTTGGTGACATTGGTGGCACATGTGCTGGATGGAAGCGGGCTGAGGACGGAGGAGATGAATGCTCAATTTTTGATGATGCTTATTCAAGGACCTCTACCCCTTTCAAAAAAAAAAACAAAAAACAACGCTCTCCAGACAACGGTCTCCAAACAACGCTCTTGCCGCCGACATCCAACACGGCCCCATAGCCTGACACACGATATCACACCCTCCCATCAATTCCTACCTCTCATTGATAATCTTGAGCATCTCCTCCCCCTTTGGCGCCGTCGTAAGATTCTCATACCCCTTCTCAGTAACAAGAATATCGTCCTCAATACGCACGCCCCCAACATCATAGTACTTCTCCAACTCAAACGTGTCGATGAACTGGCTGTGGACCGGGTGGTTGAGGAACTGCTCAAGATACTCGCGGCAAAAGTAGCTGTGTGTCAGGTTTTGTCAGTTCCGTCATCCCCAACCAACAACAGCAGATACCTAGTGGGCTTGAGTCGAAGAAGAAAGGGAGGGCTACTCACATGCCCGGCTCAACCGTCACCACCATGCCCTTTTCAAGCTTCTGCTTGCCGGCCAACATCGGACTCTGCATCTGGTCTTCAACCTCTCCAAAACGCATAGCCTTTCCTCCCTGAGCCCGAGGCATGTCCATGGGCATGTCCCCCGTGTAGAGGGCATCCCTGTACAAGCTCCCCAGCATATCAGCGCTGTACAGCGCCCTCTTGCTCCCCGCCCGCCGACCCGTCGACTCATCCTCCCTCAGAGGAGAAACCGGCGCGCCTCTGCTCGGCACATCGAAGAGCAGCCTCTCCGTCCCCGACACGTCGTGCACCTCGAGCCCGACATGATGGCCTAGCCCATGCGGGAAGAAAGCGGCGATCGTGCCGTGGGAGAGGATATTGGCAGGTGAGCCGCCCCTGAGGATACCGAGCTCGAGGAGCCCGATGACAGCCACGGCGCAGGCGTGGAGGTGCAGTGAGTGGAACATCATGCCCGGGTGGATGCGCTCGATGCACTCGGCCTGCATGCGCTCGACGAGGCGGTAGATGGCGGCGGCCTGGGGCGTGAACTGGCCAGAGATGGGGAAGGTGCGCGTGACGTCGCTGGCGTAGCAGTTCCACTCAGCGCCGGCGTCGAGCACAATGAGCTGGCGGCCGGCCAGGGGCTGGTCGTTGTCGTTGTAATGCAGCGTGCTGCCGTTGATGCCCGAGGCGGCGATGACGGGGTATGCTTGGCGTTTGGCGCCTGAGGTGTGGCAGGAGTAGTGGAAGACGGCGTCGATCTGCCGCTCGTTTCTGAGACCCTTGATGCGGCTCATGATAACCCTGTGGGCAGCGCTCTGTGAGAGAGGGTTAGCAAGCTCGGAGACTGGGGAGGTAGCGGGGGGTGTACAGAAACAGCATTGGCTCGTCGAATCATGTCAATTTCATACCCGGTTTTGATAACGCGGGCACGGTCAATGGCTGGCCCGAGATCGCTCGTGTCGATAGAAACGTTTTCAGGAATCTCAAACGGCGGGACTTGGTTCCCATGCAGGCAGTAGAGGATCCTTTGGGTGGAAATGGCGGCGATGAGCGTCTTCTGAAGGCCTTGGATGTAGCGCACATCATCGATGTGCGAATGGGCCATGCATTGTTTTGGAGACGGCGTTCTCCCATACCAGAGTACAGTCCGGGGCTCTGTGTAGGGAATCCACAGAATGAGCTGGTCGCGCTCGATATCGTAGGTCACGGCACAGCCTGGGAAGTCGGCGCCAGACATGTAATAAAAACTGAAAGGTCAGTCAGCTCGTTGGTACTCGATGGAATGCCCAGCAGCCATGTATGTACATACTGCCTGCGCTGGCGGAACTCGGGCCCCATGTCTGAGTCTTCATAGAGCTTGTCCTCTTGGCCAGGGAGGTAGATAATCCCCCCTGACAAACGCATCTCTTTGGCAACCTTCCGGGCATGTGCCTTGGCTGCGTTCAGGTCAGCACTCTCAGACGTGTCGCGGGAACAGGAGAAATTGCAGCCATACCTGGAAACTTGCCCAGATCTTTGTTCAGCCACGAAAACCTGGGTTCATGGGCCATCTCCGCTCCGGCGTGTTGAGAGGTCATCTTGGCATCGGCGTGTGTCACTTTCTTCTGTGTCACTTTTCCCTGTGTTCGAGTCGGGAGCGGGGTGTCTTGGTGCTCGATGACCCTGACTATACATGAGTGACATTTCGCAATGTAGATGCTGTTGCGGAGATCAACTCACACCGCATCGAACTCCTCCTCCACAGAAACGATGTCGTAATCATCGTCCCCTTGGTTTTGGCCTGAAGCACTCATGCTGGGCAATGTTCGACAACAACAGAGAACAGTCACAAACAAAACAGGGTCCGGATCCGGCCGAGAAGGGAGAGGTACCGGTATGATGGTGTTGACGGGTGCTTATCGTGTACTGTGTATGGATGGTAGGATGAAGCTGTGCGTAGAGATCGCCGAGGAGCTGAGATCGGCAAGGGGATACTTGAACGGAAGAAACGTGGGAAGAACCCAAAATATCTGATGAGCCCCAGAGTGTAATCTGGTTGCCAAGAAGCGGATGCCGCAGGTGTGGTCTTCAACATAGGAAGGATCGGGGGCTCCTACGGCCCTCGACGGGCATGGACATGTCCACTTCGGGAAGGCAAGATGACTGCCCCACATTTGCTGTCAGGGCATTGGCCGGTGTGGTCGTCGCGCTTATGTAACACGGTGCCAGTTCTTGCGCCCTTCGATCAACGCGACAACACCGAGACAGCGATACAACTAAGAGGCGCGCCCTCCCCTTAATGTCTTTGTCCCGGATGGTTATTCCCAGATTGGCACTCAAGACCAATTAGAAGGATTTTTACACTTCCATTCATTCATTCATTCATTCATTCATTTATTCCCCTTGCATTATCGTCTCCCATTATCTCTGCTGATCCTACCCTAACCCTAGACTTCATCCTTCCTCATCGGAAGCCATGCAAAGATCTATCCCAGGCCATCTGGCCAAGGAAGACCATAGGTAGCCTCAAGCAACTGGTAACATATACAAGCCTGAATCAAAACCCTCCTCTCCTGTGTCCGTCCATCCATCCGTCCGTCCGTCTTTTTATCCGTTGGGGTATCACACGGCAATTTACTTACTAGAATGATGAACCAAAACGCAAAAATTCCGGATCCCCAAAAGCAAGCCTGCTGCCATGTCCGCTCGATCCAACAACCACCCCCACGCCTGATCAGTCCCGAGGGCCCCATCGGTTTAATGATGCCTCCAGACTGAACAGCCAACAATGATCAATTCACCTCCTCCCTCCACAATCTCGACTCTGTCTTCCCCAACCAATTCATGGATCCCATCCAAGGCCTTAAATCAGTTGGCGTCACTGACACCACGACGACGAGCACCACTTCCCCTCCAACCCTCCCTTTATATTTTCAAGGCCATGGACCCTCAAGACCATGGAACCTCAAGACCATGGAAACTCAGAACCATGGAACTGCAACCCATAGAACCTCACACCCCCTTCCCTCACCGATACCCCGTCCCCCCCCCCAAAATATCCCCCCACTCCCCCTGAAACCCCGGATCCGCCAACATCTCCTCCATCATCCCGCCCTGCTGGCCATGCCCATGCCCATGCTGATGCTGATGCTGGTGCTGGTGCGCCGCCATCTGCTGTTGATGCTGATGCGGGTGCGGATGCTGCTGATGCGGATTCTGCTGCTGCTGATGATGATGCTGACCCCCACCCTGCTGCTGCTGTCCACCATGATGGTCCGGGGGCATGCCAAGCATGTTCGGCGGGGTGCCGTACATCTGGGCGGCTGCTGCCGCGGCGGAGTGGTCCAGGCCGGTGTGCTGTTGTTGTTGTGCCGGTGTTGTGGGGTGGCGCTGGCTGTTTGGTTGGATGAGGTAAGACGGGAGGGGTTCGAGGAGCTGGCCTTCGATGTCGTTGTAGATGTTGGGGATGTAGAACTGCATTGTGTCGTTGGGCGGGGGTTGGGCGGTGCCGGATGCGGAGGGGTGGGAGGTCTGGGCGCCCGGGTGGTGGTGGCTGCTTGTGGCGGCTGCCGCCGCGGGGTCCATGAGGGGTTGGTTGGGGTAGGCGAAGGGGTCTTCGGAGGGGAACATCATGGCGTCCATTTTGTAGAGGGAGGAGGCTGGGCCGGTGGGGGTTTGGCCAGGGGGGTAGCCTTGGGGGTGGTGGTGGAGGGGGGTGTTTTGTGTGCTGCTGGAGTCGGAGCTGGTGCCTGTGAGCGCCATGTTCATGGGCAGGATGTCTTGGAAGTTGGTGAAGGTTTGGTTGGCGAGGCTGCCGTGTTGGAAGCCGACTGTGTCGAAGGATGCGGTGCGTTGAGGGGCGCGCGCTTCGCGGCGGAGGAGTCCGACCGGCGGACGAACCATCTCCTCTGACCGGCGTTGGGGCATGCTGTCTTGTAGGTCTGGACGGCTGGGTAAGGTCGCGCTGCCGGCCCTCGATCCCTGGCCTGGTGTCGGAGCGGGAGCTGATCGCTTTTTTGTCGGCGTTGGCCTGGCCGTGGTCTGCTTCACCCTTTCCGGCAGCTGGTCGAAAAGGGGCTAGGGACTGTCAGCACCACAGGCGGGGTTGTTAAGTTGGAAAATAACGTACGTTGAGCGCGCTGGTAATCCGATCCGCCGCCAAACTCCGCTTAGCAAGGCTCGCAATGACGTCCCTGCCCGCCTTAGCATCCGCGAGAATTTCGGCTGAGCCCGCCTTGTCGGGATTCTCCAGAACGTAGAAGAGGAGAGACAAGATGGCAAAGAACTCGGTGTACAGCATGAACCAGTACGGCCCAATCAGCACTGCCTGCTTTTGGATCTCAATCCCAATGTGAATGATATTGCGAGAGACAGTAATACACGCTGCAGCGCAGTTGTAATACGGCTCCTCGATCTTCTTGCCAGTCGTCATCCGCGGCGAGATGTAGTGCAGGAACGGCCTGTAGAGCATCATCTGAACGTGGGCGAAGCCAAAGCGGAGGAGTGTGCGGACTCTGTTGGGGGTGTTTGTTAGCTTAGAAGGCAGTTTAGGGGTAATGTAAGAGTGCGACATACCGAATGACTTCAATCGGGCCGTCGTGACTCGTCCGCCAGTAGTTGGGCAACTTCGTCTGCCAATCCCCTAGCTCTTTCTCGATCGCCTGGATTCGCGAGTAGTTGATCAGGAAGACTTTGTTCGATTGCTGTTCCTGGGTGCCGTCTTCCATCCCCCTGAGCGGGTATATGTTCCTGACCACCTTCGCCAGTATTCTCATGAGCCTGTTGTGGGCGTTGAATGCCTGGAAGAATGACGGCGTGCCTGGCGGTGGCGTGCGGATCGTCTCTTTCGTAATGTATTCATCGTCCACCTCCGTGGGCAGGGGTTGGTCGACATCCTCGTCATGCAGCAATAGGGGGAATCCTAGGATGGCAGACACGTAGAAATCCATCTGGCGGACCACATGGAATACCCGCCGCCTCGTTTCGTCCTCGATCGGGGTAATTTTCGCGTGGGAGAGGTGGCGGTGCAGGCCCATACGGAGGCAGGATCGGAGCGCGATGCCAAGGAACGCATAGCAGTCGCTGATGTTGGACGTTGCTTGAAGAAACAGGATCATGTACACAAATGCTTGCAGGGAAGCCATGTCGCGGCATTCTGCAACATCTTGCAAGATCAACCGCGCGGTTGTGTAGTATTTGACCCTGGAAACGCAAATGTCAGACGGGGTACACAGCTTGGGGCAAGGGGGAAAAGGGGCGAAGTAAACAATCTCACCCTTCGTCCACCGCTCCCTTGTACGTCACCGGGGGTTCGGAAATTCCATCCTGCGAGACGTTGTACACGCAGCCCAATGCCAAAACCGAATAAAGTAGACCCAGAAACCTGTGCTCCTCATTCCCCCACGACTCTTGCGGTGTGGCGTAGAGTCTGTCCAGCATCTCGTAAAAGGAAGGGCGGTGTACAACCCGAAGAAGGCAGGTGGCGCAGTCGAGGGAGTAGTAGCAGAGTGTGCGGACTCTTTCGATGGGCGGAATATTGTAGATGCTTGAGATGTTGGGGCCGTCCCACGGCGAACTGGAGCTCGGTCTCGGAGAGTCGAGACTAAAGAGACCTGAGGGCAGTGCCGGGCGCGGCAAGAATGGGATGCTGTATTCGTTTCCCAGCAAGCTCTGGAAATGCTCCTTCATTCGTCTGAGAAAGACAGCGCCAGACGATCTGCCATGGAAGTCCCATTCGCCGCTCTCCTTGAGATCGAGCTGGCCGATCGACTCTATCATGGACATGATCTGGGGGTCCTGATTGCTGTCTCGCTGCTCGTTTGCCATCTCCATCTTGAGCTCCATCGCCCGAGCCCTTGCCCGCTCCCTGTTGCGGAACTCTTGCTGGACTGCCGGGTCCAATTTAGGGTCAGCCAAGTCAACATTGGGCATGAACTGGCGCAACATCGTCTCGGCTTTCTGGAGCCTGGCCTCCAGCGCTTCGATGTACTGCGGAGCAGGGTTCCTGCGGCGGTTAGAGGGCTTATCGTATGTGCATTCTGCCATACTGGTCAGTTGGGTTGAGCCAAGGGGTGGCGGGGTGTTGTTACCATAGCTGTAGACAGAACAGTGCGTGCACGGCTGTTTGCCATCGCACTTAATCTTCTTCCGACGACATTCATCGCAAGCTCTGGTCACCCGGCGACGTTTTTGCAAAGGCATGCTCGGGGCGTCACCGTCGTCATCTTGCGCCCCGGAAGCATCCTCGGATTCGGGTTTAATGGAAACCTGAGCCGGTGATTTGGCGCTTTCGGATGGGGAAGCAAACTCGTCCTGGGACAGGTCTGCAGATTCCTCATCGGACATATCGGGCGTATTTCCGGAGGCAACCGATTTGGGCACCGCAACAGTCCTCCTCGTGGTGCTGCCCGCCCGGCCAGAGTGCGGCGGCCGTGAACGAGGCCGAGCCGGGCGAGAAGCGGCGCCGTGAAGGGCCGGGTCCGTCATGGTTCGTTGCTCCAGGCGTGAAGAAGGCGGGGATACACGGGGACAGCTTCCCTCCGTGGTGGATCTCTTTCCCCGTCTCGATGGGTTTCAGGTTCCAGTTCGCATGTCTGGCACAGCCTGAAAGGAGGGCGGCGTGTTGATGAAGTCTTGAAGCAGCACCGCAACCGGGAGTCGGGGGTGTCGGGATTCGGTAGTCGTTGAAGAGCAGGAACAGGTTGGGAGGGAGGGAGCCGCCGGAGAGATCCGGCGAAGGGGGTCAAAACCCGCGTGGGTGATTCACGCCAGATCCCAGTTCCCAACACGGGGAGGGGGTGGTTCTACTGGGCGAGGACTTTTCCCGTTTGAGTCGGTTCCCTGTCGAAAGACCCCGAGACCGAGTTCCTTCCGGGGCCGGGTCCGCTTGAAGCGCTGGGATCGAGGGAGGAGAGTGGGTAAGGCGGGCAGGGGGAAGCGAGCGCGCAAGCAGACGAACTGCAACAGCGCAGCGTGGTGTGGACAGAAGCTGTCAGGATCCGGTGCAGATTGTGGACCCTGCTGTCTCCCAGGGGCCCGTTTCCGGGCACAAGGCAGGGAGGAGGGGGTGCCGGTGCCGGCTCGGGGCGAGTGTAACACGGAAGAGAGGTGTGTGAAGTATCAAGAGAAGTCAAAAGACGAAGTTGCTGGGACAGAAGAGGGATGTTTAGAAGAAGAAAAGAAGTTCAGAAGCCCCCAGCCTAGAGAAGAATACGGAAGCAGGACGGCGAGGGTACTAATACTGTGTAGAAACAGCCAAGACCAAGCTCCAGTTTAGACTCGAGGAAACTCGAATCACGGCTCTGTGGTTGGGTGGAAGGAGGATGGAATGGAACGTGTGGAGCGCCTACTGTACGGAGTATGGGTTGGATACATAGTGTGTAAACTGCAGACTGGTGTGTTCAGTACTGGGATTCGGCTGCGAATCCATAACTCCTCGGAGGAGCCTGCCCCAGGCTCCGCGGCTGTGGGAGCCAACCCTACCCACCAGTTGCGCGATGCATGTTGTGCGAGCCCAGGACCACGGACGGGGAAGGTAGGTCAGGTAGGTTCTCTGACTCTGACTCGGTACGGAGTAGGTATGCCACTTTCCTGGGGCATCTGCTTACCTCGCTGCCGTGGGCTGTTCCCGGGCTGCCTCCGGCGGCCCCAGGGGCGGCTCCTGATGCAACGGGGCTCGCCGTCGGAAAGCGGTGTCTGGCGGTGTCAGGGCTCAAACGGCTGGCACACGGGATGACGGGAGCATGGGATCGGATCAACAGCATTCTGCAGATTCGGGGATTTTGGGTCCCGCCGTCAGTTCCACCGCTGGCGCGCGGCCATGGATCTTCCATGCGTCTTCTGCAGCAGGCGGCAATGGTTCAGGGACCTGGGAGCCAACTGGCGCCTCTGTCAGTGCTGACTCCTGCCTCCTCCGTCCTGGTGGCAGACGGCAAACCCACGCTGCCCCCGGGCTTTATTCCCGGGCGCGCCATTGGGGGGGGACTGCCCTGGGGAGGAGGGACGTCGCTGGGGGGTGCAAGAACAGGAATGGCTCCCTCAACAGCTGCAGGAATCTGATCATCCATTCCAAATCTGATGGTTGGGGCCTCCGAAGGCCGAACCGGCGGCGGATGGGAAGGGTCAGGTGCGGTGGAACCACGGCACAAGCAATCAACAAATGTGATCCCAGCCGAGAATGGGACTTTTTGTCTTGTCGCTGCGCGCCAATGCCCACTCGCCGGCCCGTCGTCGTGGAGGGTGCGCGTGCCGTGGCGTGTGAGAATCAGAAAAAAACAGGAGAACAGGAAACTGGCAAATGCTGTGGCACTGAAAAAAACGGACGCGCAGCTGCAGGATGCCAGCGGACACGGAGCGGAGGGCACGTCCCAATATCGGGGCGTCATTGAGAGGATTGAGGTGTGGGATGCATATTTTGAGCAGCGTCCCGCTCCGGCCAGCGAATCGTTGACAAAGCGCATCCAGAAAGCGCAGCAGACGCGGCGAGCATGGGAAACGCAGATTGGAGATCTGGGAAAGGTGGGGAAAGCCACCCTGCACCAGAATGCGCGCTAGAAGACTTGGCATACGTCGACCGACATGGCTTGGCATGCGCGAGCCCCAGGCGGAGCATGGCAAGGGTCCAAAATCAGCCCATGTTTATGTACACTGCACGGTGCGACGGGGCTCGAGAGCAGACTTTTTATCCCACGGGCTTGGCCCGGTATCCATGGGATCCAGCTGAAGGGCCAGGCAACGCAACCGGATGTACGATGGCGGGGTGTTGTCCTTCTCAAGGGATCGATGTGATTGTTGGCGGGCAGGTCGACGGCCAATGGCGGATGGACGGGCTGTCCCTGGCCTTGACCACTCGCCTCTCGTAAATCCGATTCGCACTCGGTTCTTTTCCCATGCCCCCTTTTTCTCGCTTCCTCTTTGGGACTTGGGTCTCCAGATCTCCAAAAGCATGGGCTGGCCTGTCTGGCGGTTCTTGGTGTCTTGAAGATCTCCAGCGCGCCAGTGGGGAAGCGCACGATGAGAGAAGGCCCGAGGTGACCCAACCGCGCGGATGCCACCGCCGGTCTGTCTGCCTTGCCAGGGGCGGTCAGCCTTATTCACACCTCGGCCATGAACTGGCGGCTTGTCCGAGATTGCCATCCAATGACTCCAATCCACCCTCAGGCGGGAGAGGAAAACATCAGGCCGTCAGGCATCGTTCGATCCTTGGCAAATGGGCCTGATCATACGTGTGGTATCAAGGATGAACACATCTCGTTCGGTTTTGTCGGTTTTTTTTGGATGGTTGCGAAAGAAGTGACTGATGACACAAGACACGGTTGCTGAGCTGATGAATTCTCAGGGTTCAAGGGAAGCGAGCGAGGAGGGGCCAGGCCGAACCCCACTTTACCCCACCCCCCTTTGGCTGCCTGCCCTCCGTCCTGGCCGTCAGCCTTACCAAAGCTTAGCTGCCAGCTCGCAGCCTCGCCTCTTCCAGCTCCGCATCAACAACTACCCGACCTTGAGAACAGAAGCATAACCAAAGATGGGGGACTCGTTGCTGCAGTTCTTCACTCTCGTCGACAACCAAGGCGGTGTGATAGTCAGAGGTCAGACAATCACCAGCTTCACCGCCCGCAACGTCGTGCCTAGCGCCCAGCAAGTCGATGGTCGGACCGGAGGCAGCAGCTAACTCCATCTCTTCTTGACAGAACCGCCGAAATTTGACATTGACCTATACATCCAAAACTACAAAGGTTCGCATATCCGAGGTTGATTCTGTTTCTGATCCCTTCTCACCTCTTCTAGGTCGCACACGATTCGATCGTCTCCTGCTCATCGGCCGCAGCTCGGTGCCGTTGTGTATCGATGCCCTGAAAGCAGCCATCGCCGAAGCCAAACGGGGCAAAGATGTCCATCGATACAAGGAGGCCGTGGACTATCTGCGGGTAGCGGCACCTTCCGAGGCGGAGGCCACGGTTGACCAGGCGTGGCTTAAGATGCAACAATCGGCAAACAAGGTCGAGACAAATCGGTTGATGGCCGAACTGAAGGGGTACAGAAACAACCTGATCAAGGAGAGCATCAGGGTGAGTTTGCCAAGTTTCGCAAGGCAAGGCACATTGTTGCTGACAAGTGCTTGGTGGCACAGATGGGCCACGAAGATCTTGGGAAGCATCTCGAGGCCATCGGCGACCTTAACGCGGCTGCCGAGGCATTTTCAAAGATGCGGCCTGATGTAAGCACAACAAAGCAGCTCATTGACGTAGGAAAGCATCTGGTACGCGTCTCGGTACAGCGGCGGGAGTGGGGGATGGTCAGTGCCCATCTCAGCAAGATGCTGGGCGTTCAGCACCCCGAGGACGACAAAGCCACCCAGCCCTACCTTAAGATCGCCAACGGTATCGCGCTTCTCGGTCAAGAAAAGGCCAAGGAAGCAGCACTCAGCTTCCTGTCGGCCGACCCCAGCATCGCCGCATCGACTTACAACGAGCTCGCCAGCCAGCACGACGTCGCTGTCTATGGCGGCCTCCTGGCATTGGCATCCATGGATCGCGCCGAGCTTCAGACCCAGGTGCTCGACAATTCCAAGTTTCGGACGTTCCTCGAGCAGGCGCCACACATTAGGCGTGCTGTGGCGCAGTTCGTCAGCGGCCGGTATTCTGCGTGTATCGAGATCCTCGAGTCGTATCGCGCCGACTACCTCCTCGACATCTACCTCCAGAAGCACATCCCGGCCATCTACACCCAGATCCGCGGAAAATGCATCGTCCAGTACCTGATCCCTTTTTCGTGCGTTAGCCTGGATACCATGAAAAAGGCATTTGGCCGGCCTGAGGAACCCATCGAGGATGAGCTGGCTCGCATGATTCAGCCGGGCGCTCTCCAAGCGCGGATCAACACTATCGACAAGGTAAATCCTCGTCCGGCTTCCATCGGAATTGACCGCTTGGATTACTAATGCTTGGCTTAGCTTGTGACCACCACAATCGCCAACCCAAGAAGGCAGATGCAAGAAGCAGCGCTCAAAACCGCCGAGGACTACGAGAAGCAGGCGTTGGATCGCTTGCGTCGCATGGGCCTTGCCGCCGCCGGCCTTGAGCTTAAGGGGGGTGGGGCCATGGGCGGCTTCCCCGGCCGGGACGACTTCCTGATGGAGGAGACACTGGGTTAGGCCTCGGTGCCTGATGAACAGAGAGGAGAGTCGTTATTGCATTGCACAAGAGGCGAAGGGGCGCTTTGGAGCACGGAGACAGACTTGGGCGGTGTTAACAAGGATGCTTGGGCAGGTCATGATGAGGATGGCTGGTTGCATAGTCGTGTCGGCCCAGCTGCCCTATGAAGATACCACTCTACGGGGTACGAAGCAATGATTATGAGAACATGCGATGTTAACCTCAATCACAAGGCCAAAGTTATGGAAACGGAACCCGGGGTGTTATGGCTCGCACGCATTCGTCGGGAGTGAGGTCAAGACGTTTTCTCTGGGCTTCAATCTTCGAATTATGTCGTTTGGGTATCACTTTATTCATTCTACTCTTCAAATCCCCTCCAATTCGGCTGTCTCAGCCCATCAGCTGCCGAACATCCTCAGGCGGCCAACGGACCTGCGCAAAAGTAAGGCACCTCTTGATGCTTTGCAGGTACTTGCGCGTGACCTCGCTACCCATGATGTGACCCCTCTCGCCGCCATGTAGTTTCTCTCGAGCGCTACGCTCATGGATGCCCACCATGGTGACGCCGATAGGCCAAGCCGCCTTGCCGATACTCAAGCGCAGATAACCATCGTTTGCGTCCACGTATCGCCGCTCCTGTGCCGCCTTGACAATCTCAATAACCGCCTCGAGGATGCTCTCGTCCAAGTCGCCTTGCTCAAACTTGCGGAACAGCGGCCGCATCGTCTCCTTGGTCGATATCATCGCGCTGCGCGCCGCCTGCCCCGCAAACGTATCCGCATTATCCTCCCGCGCCAGCGCCAACTCCCACTCGCGCAGGACCATGTTGAAGTAAGACGCCAGCTGCCGGAAGAGGTACCGCCGCGCCTTCTTGTCCGAAACAGGCGGCGCCTTCTCAGGCACCTTCATATCCTTCTCCTCCACCGGCGCAAGCGTCGTCGCAATCGGCCCCGCCGCCACCGCCCCACCTCCGACAACCTTCCGATACCGCCTCAACCTCGCAGCATGCCCCTCCCCAAACAACACCACCGGCTCCCCCAACCCCCTCAACTTCCCCACCAACTCCCCCTCCTCAATATCCCCCCCCTCAACCTCATCATCCTCCTCCTCCTCCACCTCTTCCTCCCCCTCCCCCCCCTCCCCACCCGCCGGCGGCGGCAACTCAGGCAACCCCAACCTCTTCCTGCGCACCCTCTCCTCCTCCGCCTCGCGCGCCTCGCGTCTCGCCCGGCTCTCCTCAGCCAACCGCCGCTTCTTGTCCTCGCGCACGCGCGCCTCCTCGGCCGCGTCCTCCTCGCGCTTGCGCTTGGCGGCGAGTTTGGCGGCGCGCTCGGCTTCGAGCCGGTGTTGGTCTGCGAGGTAGGCTGCTTTGCGCGCTTCTTCGGCTGAGCGGCGGGAGATGTATTTGGGGTGTTGGGTGGAAGGGGTGGGGGTGGAGGTGGTGGCGGAGGTGGACTTGGAGGGTGGTGGTGGTGCTTTTGCTTTGGCGATTTCTTTGGACATGAGCGAGGCGAAGTCCATTTTGGGGGTGGTTTTGCGCGGTGGCGCTTGGGCTATGGGTAGTTGTTTGATGGAAACTTGGCGGGTGGGTTGTTAAGAGCTCGCTGATTTGAACCAGAGGGTGTTGACTTCGTTGATGGGAGGCTGTGCAAGAAGATGGAAGATTTGTGTTGGAGGGAAGTTGGCCAGAACCATCGTTGAGGTTGCTCTTGCCCCCCTACAGTTGGCCCCACTTACTGTTTGGTTCGCGGCAAGGCAAGGGAGCTCACCCCAGGCTTGGCATCAACCGCACTTGACCTTCGAAGAGCAACCTCCGAACACAACAACACCTACCTGCTTCTTTCAGTAGAATCTACGTCGAATTTCTCCTCTTCGATTCCCGGAGATTGACCCTTAGGAATATATCAATACATTCTTCACCTCGGATACCCTTACCTGCAATTCCAACCGACACATCAGCCACGATGAGCCCTTCCGAGGAGCCACGACGGGACGAGACAATTCCAACCTTGGTCAAGGTCTTCTACCGCACGGGTGCATTCCACTGGTACACGCGCCCCCCCACCACCACCAAAACCACCTGAACACCCACTAACCCTCCCCTTAGGCCCCAAGAATTCGACACCCCCGCCCTCCCCACCCCCTGCCTTTACGTCTACACCTGGACCAACTGCACGCTCACCGAGCTCGCTTATCACCTTCTCGACGCCTCGCCGCCCATCCTCCCCTTCCCGGCGATCGGCACCCGCCTCGTCTTCCGCCTCATCTACGCCGACGCGCGCGCCACACCAACGCGCTTCGTCGCCAAAGACCTCGGCAGCGTCGTCCTCGGCCGGGGACAGCCAGGCGCCGGACCGGGGGAAGGCGTGCCGGATGATGAGGTTAACGAGAGTATGAAGACGCTGGCGGATGCGAGGTTCATTCCGGGGGATTATATCAGTTGTGCTATCTTGAGGCCGAATGAGCTGACCGGGGATGTGACGCCTGCGAGTGCGGCTAAGGTGGGGAGGGGGAGTGGGATTGGGGCGAGGGGGCCGGAGAGTGAACTGCCAACGGCGCATTCAGCGGCGAGGCAGAGGGATTATGGTCCGCCACGGGGTTTTCGTGGAGGAGGGGGTGGAGGAGGGGGTAGGGGGGGCGGTCATCCGCGTGGTCGCAGCGGGGGGCATTATCGTGACCGGGAGGAACCTTTTTCGAGGGGAGGCGGTGCGGCTGCGTTCCCAGACGGGGATTGGAGGAGGGGGGACAGGTTGCCTGAGGACGCTCCCGACTCCGGCCGATGGGGGAGATAGGGACCCAGTTCTCGAGAGGATTGGAACGAACCGTGGATGAAAAGGATCAGGGCATGGGTAGAGAGTCTGCCTCCCCCGGAGAGGATGGACGAGCTGAAGCACGCCTTCGGCGAAGAACCACGCAGACCACTATCTCTGATGGGTCCTCCGTGCAAGCTGAGTTCTTCGAGGAAGCTGCAGTTGAAGAGAGGAAGGATTTTGAAGTGGTTAGCCAGCCTGCCGCGTCCGTCAGAGATGGACCCCCTGCCCGATGCAGGGGATATGGAAATTATCGAGCTTGAATGCGCCGTAGATGCATCGACAGAGCCGTTTGACCCCATCTCTACTATAGGCTTGCGCCAGTCGATACAAGCTGGTCTGAAGGCACGCAGGCACCGTGGTCACAAGTGCGGGACGGGATGGAAAAGTGGTCAGAAGGGCCAGAAGTCCAAGGATTGCTATTAAAGTGGAACAGGAGAAGCGGGCACCAGGCCAACACAGCGTATTTACCTTGTTAGGACCTGGAAGCAAAAATAGCGGGTTCGAAAGGGCGTTGGGCGGAATATACCAGCAGCGGTTGTTTTGTGATCTCAAATCCGTCCCAATTTGTGTTTCCGTGGGAATGCTCTCGACACCTGTAAGCGACCTTGACGGTGTGTTGGTGATATCGCGGCCAATGCCCCTCGAGCCACATATCAAAGGTAACCGGCGTAGTGAGATCACGGCCAACAAAAGTGCGAAAGCATCATGACGGTCTTGGTCCGCAATATGTTGGTATAATTCGTGACTGCCCCGCCCCGCGGCCGGGTATCGCGCAGCCTATGTACAATGCCGTACACTTCCTCCCCACCATCGCCATCCACTCTCTTAGCGCTCGGAAATGATATCGCCCCTCCGCTTCGCCCGCATATCCCAAAGGCCCTAGCACAATCCAAGTCAGCAGGGTGCCCAACGTCGCTCTCAGCCCGTATCTGCCCCCATCTTCCTCCAGACCAGGGAGTACTAACATCAGTCTTATACCCCAGATATCCGCAAATGCCCGGGACGACAATGACAGCCAGGAATGTAACGGTCGCTGTGTGCTTGGTCCACCTGAAGTACTTGTAGCGGTTCTGCTTCATGTCTGCGCGGCTCGGTCAGCGCCCGTCCCCGTTGCACATCTCGGGAAAGCCATGCTCAATGGCCATCGTCTGACCGGTATGGGCGGAAGGGGAAAGGGAGGGTCGACGTACTCCCGAGCTTGACCAGGGCCGGGTCCAAGGCCAACTCTGTTGCGCGCAAAGAGGGTTAGTTAGCTGACTGTTTCGATCCGTCGTCACTGGGGACAATTGGCGGGGGAATTGAGGGGGGGAGCGCACTGTTATGCGGAAGGCCAGCCATCTTGGAGTGTGAGGGTCGTCCCTGGCGAACACGGGTTGGGTGGTGCTGGGCGTCGGTCGAGGGGCCGTCTCGGGGTTTCGAGGTTCGAGGTTCGCCTGCTGGTGAGGTGCTGAGCTTTGGGACCTGCGGTCAGAGCAGTGTGTCTTGGCGCCGAGAGCTTGGTGGGTGGTGGGGCGTGGTTGAGATGTGATCACGTGGCCGCGGTGTTTGGTTGCCTTGGTTCCTTCCTGCAAACGACGATGTTGAGGACGAGGCGAATTCTCGTGGCTCTTTACTTCGAATATTTCGAATTTCTTTTTTGCATCTTCAAGTGTATTTCTGTCGATATGTAAACAATCAATGTCTGATTTACCGTTCTTGGAACGGTCGTCAACTTCGCCTTCGGCTTCCAACTCTAGTCTCGCAGATTCCCATTTCTTAGCCAATTTCAAGCGAAACTCCATCCCAAGGACACCAGATCTCCATCTTGATCGAACTCTTGATTTAGCATCACCAACCACCGCTTGGCATTGCGGGAATTCGTTTGGAATTTCAAGTAATCGGGCAGTGACGGAATCCTACAACTAGGACGGTAAGACCTCGCAGTGCCTCGGCTTCCGGGCTAACGACCTTGCCGAGTGTGAAATCAGGGCAAGGGGCAACTTTTAAAACCTCAAAGTCCTCTCAACTCCCATCTGTTTTCATCCACCATTTCAATCTTACTCGAATTCAGACTCCAGTAATAACTTGTTCAATTTGGTCCTAAGCATGGCAGAAGAAGCGAAAGTCAAGCTCCATTGGTGCTGTTCCTCCCAGCCTGCATACTTGCTCTGTGACGCTACTCACACTGTGCCAGGCTCGATGGCTCTCGGGCTCAGAGCATCCTCTGGTTGCTTGAGGAGCTCCAGATCCCATACGAGTTGGAGATCTACCACCGCCAGAAGAGCATGCTGGCTCCTCCCGAGCTCAAGAAGATCCATCCGCTTGGCAAGTCGCCGACGATCACTATCATGCCACCAGGCGCTTCAGAGGACATCGTGCTCGCCGAGACGGGCTTCATCGTCAAGTATTTGTGTGAACATTTCTCAAACAGCAAGTCACTGGTGCCCCAGCG
The DNA here is from genome assembly GCA_027569505.1 of Chloridium humicola. Classification (NCBI taxonomy): domain Eukaryota; kingdom Fungi; phylum Ascomycota; class Sordariomycetes; order Chaetosphaeriales; family Chaetosphaeriaceae; genus Chloridium; species Chloridium humicola. The sequence continues at coordinate 52,694 of JAPDFF010000078.1, read as the reverse complement.
GTGGAAGGACGGCCAGGAAGGCAAGGTCGGAGGCGAAACGGAGGGGTGGATGCGCTACGAGTACCTGCTGCATTACATGGAGGGCAGCTTCATGTTCCCCATGGTCCTGACCTTCATCATGGGCGGTATGTCAGCTCCCGCCAACCCAGCCACGTCAAAGCGCTGACCCTTTATTTGGCAGGTCTGAAAGGACCCAGCGTCCCGTTCCTCGTGCGGCCCCTGACATCACTCGTTGCGAACCAGCTCATCAGCATGCTCGTTTTCCCGAACATGAAGCGGCACTTTGCCATGCTGGAGGGGTTCCTTGAGACATCCCCCGGTGGCGGCCCTTACATGTGTGGCTCCAAACTCACCGGCGCTGATATCATATTCAGCTACCCCCTCATCGCAGGGAAAGACAAGGTTTTTGATGCAATGGGGAGCTGGAAGAACGGTTCGTTCAAGGAGACATTCCCCAAACTCCACGCGTACATCGAGCGCCTGGAGGCGGAGCCTGGATGGAAGAAGTCTGTGAGCAAGATCGAGGAGATCGAGGGTGGCTTTTCCATCCTGCCCACGCCTGACAAGCCATCTGCGCGCATCTGAGAAAGGCCGGCTTTTGTTGGCCAGCTCATCACATGTATGGTGGCACAAGGACCGTTTGGCCCGCATCCGAGACGGAGTTGGCCAAAGATCAATGCCGATGCGGGTCTGCTCCCGAGCAGCCGGAGCCACAGGGAGGCGGGAACGGCCGGGATGGGGTGGGACCATCGGGGCTGGGTGAGATATCTCCGGAACGCGTGCTTGGGTTGGTGCCAAGGTTCTGGAACAGCGCAACCGCTTCTAGCGCTGTGACGTCAAAGAATACATTTAACCCATCGCCCAGGAAGTATCGAACGCAGTGACTCGGCCGAGATGCGTGTACGACATTGCAATGCAATGAGAACTCTAATGTTAGGCACCAAAATCCAGGGACCGATCACATAGAACGAGTAAGCCGGTGGGCTTCCTCATTGGGGTGGCACGGCCGCGATGGGGCCGTTTCCCTCCCCTATCCCTACCGCAGCAGGTCCGCTACCAACAACAGGACAAGGCCCGGCCCTGTCGGGGCCCCGAGCCTCCGAGCCACCCGAATGTGCTGCCCGTTAGGCCCTTTTCAGCCTCATCTTAGCTTACATCCTGCGTCAGCTTAAGTACGCGGATAGAACCATCTGATATCCCTCGTGGGCACCTGCATGTTGTCGCCTTAGTGTCCAATCTTAGGAAGCAAGACCCTGCCGGGACCCTGTGCAGGAGCAGTCTGAGTGAGCAGCAGGGATAGCACAGCCACTTGCCTCGTGAGCACCACGACACCCTCACCCTTAAGACCTTCATAACCAGCACCAGCATCCCGAGATCCAGGCTCTCCGGGCTCGTCCTCGACCTAACCTCTCTTGACACGCAGGGGTCTCCTCTCTCGACGCCCCTAGAACCTCCTTTGACCTGTTATAAGATGGAGGCAGTACCCGACCTTCCCGTTTCCGCCCCCACGCTAGCGCAGGACGCGCTACCACCGCTCGACGAACGCGATTTATCTCAATCAGACGAGGCCGAGATCGACGACCTGGATTTTGATCAGGCGGACGCCCAATCGTTCTTGCAGCCGGCAATTGGCCCTCTTGCGACCCTTCTCGCCTCCCCAAGGACTCCGGCCGCTGAGAAGGCGGCGGTCTTTGAACGCCAACCCGGCGGAGGGCTTTTCGATATGTCGGAGAGCGACGAGCCGAGTCCTGCCAAGCAGACGCAAACAGACGGACCAGTTCAAGAAGACGCGCCCGAAACATTGGGAACTACTCCGGAGTACACGCCTCCCGTGGTTCGGTTCCCCACGCCATGGCAGGCCGGGCCGAAGCAGTTCCAGGTTAACGAACCGGGCCCGGGCCGGTTCCGATCGTCCATGGCTGCGGCATTCCAAACGCGGAACCAGCGCGCTCACTCAATTGGTGAGGGTGCCTTGAAGAGGCTCTCGAAAGCCCTGCCATCTATTTCTATTCCTTCCGGACTCATTCCAAATCTTACGACACCGACATTCTTCTCCTCTCACTCGACACCTAAGGACGGGCAAGCATTGCATCCTCGTACAGCAGCGGGGCTTTTAGCCCCGGAGAAACCTTCCACACGCCCCTTTTCGGATCTCTCAGCTTCCCAACCTCTCCCCGTCCAGCCAGATTCCGCCAGACCTCGCACCCTCCGCCACACTGCGTCAGACGACTCTCTCCTCTATCACACCCTGTCCCGAGTCTCCTCCCTCGGAGATGACGAGCGCTTTGTCCACGTCCGCGAGCAGGTGAACGTGCGGTTCAAGGCCATCAAGGACAGCTTCGACAGCCCCTCGTTCAAGCTGCCCCAGATGCCGAGTAGGTTCACTGACGCATGCTCACCTCCATGGCTCCATGGACTGACCACGCTAGGTTTGCTGAACACTCCGATCCTGAAGAAGACAATGACAGAGCCGATGCCCGGCGTGCAGCGGTCAAGCTCCGTGCGCAATAGCCAGAGCGCGGCCCAAGACCCCTTGGATGCCGTCCTGGAGACACTAACCGGGGATATTGTTATCATGGGCGGATACAGGGGTTCGATTCTGCGCTCGGCTAAACCGCCGCATAGACGGCTGTGGGTGCCGGTTAAAGTACAGCTTGGGGTGAGGAAGGTTAACCTGGAAGTTGGGTTGGATCCGGAGGATGAGGAAAATATGGAGAAAAGCATCATCGCCGACGGGATGCTCCAGAACATCGGCCCGGTCGATATCTCGAAGAGGCTGTTCAAGAAGCTGAGGGAGTGCGAGAATGCCCGGGCGGGCAAGCTCAGGGTACACGACTATGGTTACGACTGGAGGCTCAGCCCCCACCTATTGTCACGCAAACTGGTCAGGTTCCTCGAGAGGCTGCCATCAAATCAGCCCGGTGTCCCCAAAGAGAAGCGGGGCGCCCTCGTTATTGCACACAGTCTCGGCGGCGTCATCACCCGGCATGCCGTCAATCAGCGGCCCGAGCTCTTCTCGGGCGTCTTGTACGTCGGCGCACCGCAGCGGTGCATTAATATCCTCGGACCGATGCGAAACGGAGACGCAGTCGCCTTCAACGAGAAGATCCTCAGCGCGCAGGTCAACTTCTCCCTGCGGACGAGCTTCGTCTTCCTCCCCGAGGACGGCTACTGCTTCGTCAACAGGATCACCAAGGAGGAGTACCCCGTCGACTTCTACAACGCCCAGGACTGGGTCAAGTACCGCCTCTGCCCCGCCGTCTCCGAACCAGCTCTGCCCGCCTTCTCCCGAACCAGCACCTTCGGCTCGCTCCTCGGCCTCTCCGACTCCCTCCCCAGTCTCCCCCTGCGCAACAGAAGCGGCACCCAAACGAAGCGGTCCCTTCCCGCCGAAGTCAGCCACACCATCTTCAAAGACCGCACTCTTGCCCCGCAAATGAACAGCAGCTCCTCCCCCGACACCACCAACACAACCACCACCAACCCCTCCCCAAAAGCCCACAGCAGCAACAACACCTCCACAACTTCTTTCACCCTCCGCGCCCGCAACCTCACTTACCTAACCCGCACCCTCGCCCAAACCGCCCTCTTCCGCTCCGAACTCGCCCACAACCCCCACCACCAATCCTCCAACCTCTACCCCCCATTAGCAGTAATGTACGCCAAGGACATCCCAACCTGCTGCGGGGCCGGTGTCGCCTCGCGCGACGCAATCGCGTGTGCCGATGCCTATGACGATCTGATGTTTGCCAGTGGCGATGGCGTGGTGCTTGCTCGTGAGGCGATGCTCCCGCCGGGGTATGAGCTGGTGTATGGCGGGAAGGTGAGGACGGATAGGGGGCATATTACGATGTTGGGGGATTTGGGGGGGGTGGGGAGGGGGTTAATGGCCGTGGTGAGGGGGAGGGGGAAGGGGATTGGGTTGGGGCTTGGGGTTGAGAATGGGGAGGGGGGTGGGGGTTGAGGGAGGGATGATGGAAGGGGCTTTGGCTTTGGCGTAGGTGGTTTGAGCGAGCGATGGCGCAGCGTGTTTTTGATACCCTTCAGGAAAAGAGAAAAGTCTTTTGGAGAGTGCGCGATACCTAGACCGGTAGACTTACACTGTACGGAGTAACTGGTTAGAATCGTGGTTGTCAAGGGTGTTTGGGATGGTGTGCGGGTTAGGGTTATTGGTCAATGATTCCACTCCTCCAACCTCTTCGTTCCTCTCTCTCCTTCCTTCTTCCTCCAGAAGTTAACCTCAAAAATTTGTTAACTTCTCAACCCGGGCAAGCCTCATTCACTTCCAAGAAAGGCCCCCTCATTTACCGCCCGACGATGCGGATATCGGCACGCTAACATACCCTCTGCAGAATGGGCGTCTCGAGCTGTCAATATTCTGAACAACATCAAGCCTCATGAACCATTTTTCTTCAACCATCAAACACAAATAGCATCCGACATCTCCCTAATTCCAGTTGGGCTAGAACATGCAGCTGCGTGCCGAACCCGAAGCGCCAGCTCCAAACATGCCGATGCTGCCTCGCTCCCCGCCATTGGCTCGCCGTCGGGTTAAGCGCCCGGCGGGGAAGTTCGCGTGGCGGCCACGGCGGGCGGCCGGGTGGGCTGAGAGTGACGAAATCAGATCTGAGATCTCACTGGCTGAAGGGGAAATCTTGACAAGATCTCACTGGTTGCGGGGGATTCTCGATGCGCTTCCAGAAAGTCCCTTGCTAATCTGCACCTTCTTTGGCGCCGGTTCCTGGGCCAATCTGCGGGTCTATTCCTGGTTCCGGGGACGGCACGCCAGTGAAATGAGATTGCGGAGGGCGGGTGTGCGTCTTTCTGTACCTCAGATGCGGTCTCCCATTGAGGGCATGGGCATTGATCTCTGAGGGCCAGGGGAAGTGCATGGCTTAACCGCCCGTCGGTCTTAGCTCACCCGGAGTTGTCTGGATGCAGCAAGCTGCTTCGGCGCTTGAGGCTGCGGTGAGTTGAGAGGGAATGGTATTAGTATCGTCAACCTGCTCGTCGGCTGTCTGCTTCTGCTTCAGTAGTTCTGTCATTCCATTTCATTGCATCTTCTGTCTTCTGTTTGGTTTTCTTTGGGTTCTTTTGAGGATTTCCTGTTGCACTGCTTCTCTTCTCGAGTCTTGATACCCAGTCCTTCCTGCATCTTCTCCTCGAGCAGCGCTCTCAACACCAAGAAACGACATACAAAATGGAGAAGAGCGGCCGTTCACAACGCTCGGGCTCCTCCTTCGAGGCAGACTCCTATAACCCCGCCCTTCAGTCCAAGATGCGCTCCGTCCGGATGATCGACAGTGCCCGGGTAGGCACCACGGCACTAGCCCTCCTCATGGGCATGACAGTCCTCGGCGTCTCGGGCAACATGCTCCGCGTCTACCAAGAGACACACGTCGCCTCCCAGTTCCAGCTGCCCCTCTGGCCAGAGCAATTCAACATCCGCCCGACCGTCTCGCTCGTCATCGGAAGCACCATCGTTCTCGTCTCAAACATCATCGCCCTCTGCTTCAGCCAAGTCCAATCCGTAAGCCACCCCTCCCCCCTCCCCTCCCCCCTCCCCTCCCACCACCCCCCTCACCACCCCTCGCTAACCCCCTCCCCGCAGCTCCGCTCCCGCCAAACAACCCACACCTCCCTCACCTTCCTCGCCCCCCTCATCGGCGTCGCCGCCGCCCTCATCGCCGTCATCTTCTACTACGTCGTCAACACCTCGCAGCTAGTCGACACCTTCGTCTCGTGGACCTGCCGCTGGAAGGACATCCCCATGTCGCAGCAGCCGCATTGGGCTACCCTCTGCCGCCAGAGCCATGCGGGGCTGTACCTGGCTATTTTGCTGATTCCGGTTGAGTTTGTGGCGCTTGTCCTGGCGGCGTTGCAGATGAAGGTTGAGAGGGAGATGGAGAGTGAGGGGGAGGGGGAGGGGAGGAAGACGAATGTGCTGCCGTGAGGGGTGGTGAAGAAGGGGAGAGGGTGAGGGGGGTTAAAGGGTGGGTTGATTCAGGTGGTTTCTGTGAGGGCTCCGGTTTTAGCTGGTAGTATGACGTGGATGAGTACATGTCTTTTCTGTTGGTTTTAAGTGATATTGGGCACGGGGAACACGGGTAGGCTGGATTCTGTACGGTAATTTCTCTCGGCGTAGGACGGCAACATCTACATTTGTCTGACATTAAACCCCAAGTGCAAGTGTGTGAAACCGAGTTGAGTTGATGTCTTGTCCGACTCGTTGGATTGTGGACAAGAGATCTCACAATTCGGACGAGGAGGAACAAGCGGCTGTGCAAGCTCTTGGGACAAACTGGAGCTTCCAGCAAACCTCGCAAGCAAACAGCAAATCGGTATGTAGAAAAACGCTGAAACAAGACCAAGCTGCATATGCCCAGTCCCTCCTGAGACAACAAACGAGCAACTCAAGGCTTGGACTCAAAGTATCGGCCGAGCCTGGAGCTTTCCACTGCCAACGGTCTTTATTATCTTTTATATCCATCAATAATTCTCTGGTCTTGAAAGCTAAGTTGTCATGCACCACCACTCTGGAACTTGTCATCCATCCATCCCCCTTGGCGGAGAGCACAAGATGAAGCATGCATGATCGAGACCTGCAAATACCCGCGTGAAACAAACCCTTCCCTGCTTGTAAAGAGCGGAGATACATCTTGACCCAGACTCTTGACGGCATGCTCGGAGAAAACAGCGGTTCAAATCTGCTGTTTGCCCTCAGAAGCTTGCATACAAGTTGATGCTAGATGTGAATTCATACAGTAGAACTCCCTTCCAACCTTATCGTCCGTCTTTTCCTCCTTCCTCTGACTTCTGGGCCCTCCAGCGGTCAGACACGCCACCGTCAGCCACCCGCCAAAAGGAAGAACCCCAAAGATTTGCAGAAAAGAAAAGAGACTAAAGCTAGAAGCGGGTTCTAGCTACTTGACTGAGATATTTAGCTGGCCTGAGCACGTTTCTGATCTCCATTGCAACCAAAGTCCACGAACTATCCTCTTCAAATAGATACGCAGGCATAAATCTTGATCACGCTACACAACTCAGATTGAGAGCATAACCCTGGCCCATCCTGTCCAACTGCCTTCCCTTTGGAAGCAGCAAGTTCGGATAGATACGAGCATTCTTGATTTCTCAGAGGAGAAATCGGATCAAGACGCCTCGACGGCACACCAGCGGAGCCAAAACGTCTGAACACCCAGTCGAAGGCATCGACTACCCACTTCGCAATGAACCGACCTCCACGTCCAAGCATGACCAACCAGTTAGCAACTACAAGCCCCAAGCTTCCAACGGTAGCTGAGGCCAAAAACTCGTTCTCTGAACAACAAGCCCAAAATGGGGCTGCCTCTCGACCGGACGCCCCTTTGGTAGAAGGAAACGATCTGCTACGACCAATCGACCGGCCACTCCCTGGTGACGTCCTCCGCAGCAAACCGCAAACCAGAGCCGACCTCGCCCGTCAACGAAGCAACCGCAACTTCTTCGAAGATGCCTTCTCCGTCAACCCACCCAACCCTGCCAGGGACCGTATCCCCATCGACGCGATGGTTCTAGCGGAGGTCAAAACCAACGTCATCGTACGTCCCCCCTGCCCCCATCCCTTCTAGCCACCCCCAAACTCACCCACCCCCACCACCCAGATCCCAGACGAACTCCCCTTCCTCACAACCCTCACCTCCCAACTCTCGACCCGCTACCACCTCCCCTCGTCATCCATCGCCCTAACCCTCCACCACTCCGTCTGCATGCTCTTCGGCGGCTCCCCCAACCCAGCCTACATCATGTCGGTGTATGCACTACCCACACAGCTACTACCGGCCACCAACAGACGGAATGCGGCACTCATTCAGAGGTGGATGCATGAGAATCTGGGGGTGATGCCGGCGAGGGGGGTGGTCAGGTTTGTGCCGGTGAAAGAGGAGGATTTTGGGATGGGGGGGAGGACGGTGGGGGAGGAGGTGGAGGAGAGGGAGAGGGGGGTTTGGTTTGGGGGGGTTGGGGTTGGTGGGGTTGGGGTTGGTGGGGGGGTGAGGGAGGCGGAGGGGGAGGGGGGAGTGGTTGGGGATGGGGAGGTTGGAAAGACGGTTCGAAGGGTGGAGTCGAGGAGTATGAGGGTGAGGAAGATGTTGAGTGTTAAGGTAGGGTCTTTTGGGTCCTTTCTCATCTTCTCTGTCCTGCTGATGTGACTCTACAGTCCCTCGCCAGCCTCCGGCCTTCTAGAATGGCGGATATACCCACGCCAGAGATGACGCCACCGGCGAGTGCGGCCGAGGGCCAACCTCCAATCTTGGGGTCACCGAGTTCGGCTGGGAGGGTAGGGGAACAGACTAGGATTGAGGCAACATCCCCACCGCGGAAGATTGTCCAAAGAAGGAAGAGCTTTGTCACTACCCTTTTTGGTCGGTCGGGTAGCAAATATTCAGATCGCTCATCCCTGCCGCCGATTGCAGATGAGCGGTAGGATTGGGGACAGAGGTTTGACAATAGTTATGAGCACCACGAAGACATGAACAAATGAAATGATTGTCTGGGTTTTCATGATTGCGGTTGACATTGGCTGTTGTTGGCATAAGCTTTGGGAACCTGTGAGGTTCTTGTTTGGCTTTGAAATTTCCTTGAGTCTTGGCCAGAATCCAGTATCAGATCTTTTGGGTGTGCTTGGTGTTGAAGATTGTGTGAAGGTCCGGGTTAAGGAAGCGCCAATGCCAAGCCCCAACCCCAGACCCAGCCCCACTGTAGGGTTATGTAAGCATCCAGGATGCCAGAGATGACCCCACCTCGGTGAGGCTCACCGTCAGGTCCCCCACAATTCCCTGTCCGGTTCCAGCAGGTTGCTTGAACTTGCTTCTGAGACACAACCACGTTATCGATCCTAGCACAATCGGCAGACCGAAAGGCCAGCAGGTACCATCGATATCGGCACAGGCGACCACCCGAGACCCCTCATTCATCTACATCTCACACCAAAAACCCTGGCGCAAGGGATTCCGACTATGAGCTGCGACTCACGGCGCACGGGGAGCTCGTTCATTTGCGGGGGAGACTTGGTGCCAGTGCTGCTCGCTCTCTCTTAACGTCCGCTTTTATCATCATCCGCCCTCTGTCTGCCCATCACGCCCGTCGAACCAGCATTGTTCCACCACCAACAGACCGGTGAAAACCTTGAATCACAGAGAGCAGGCTGCTCACTGTTCATCTTTTCCTCTTTGAGAGGCTTATCAGAGCGAACCTCCCACTCACTATCGTAAGTCACCTCACTCACTGCCTTGCTTTCGACTGGAGGATTTGAAAGCTGAAGTCTTATTCCCATTCGCCTGCCTCTCAGGCCCCCTTTCCAAGTGACATCAAGCCCCTGCCCTGGTATTCCTTTGAGACCCGGTCCTGGAACTGAGCCAAGGGGCCGTTTGACGCCAGTCTCTGCTTGTCTGCGTGTCAGAGAGCTCGCTTCCGGCCGTTCGCTGTGTTCGTTCGGGTCTGAGGGCTCGCGGGACAGACGGTCGCCTGCTGACGTTTCACAAGATGGAGGTAAGCATTCGCGAATAACCTTCTTCCACTCGCCTTCCTTTTCTCTTCCTTTCCCTTCCACAGCATGCATAAACTACGCTCCAATCCCTGCAAGCGCAAGACCACAGCGCCGGGCCCAAGGACACCTGATCTGGCCGAGGCCTGGAAGACCGTTGCCGCGTGCAGTTCCCAGCTCCCGACGTCTCTTCCCCCGGTTCGCCTTCTCACTGGCCGCCAGGGCTCGGAGACACACGGATGCTCGGGCTGGGTATCATCAGGTCGGGCAAGTGTCACGCCAGCAGCCTGGGCAGCGGCACTCGTGATGCGACACCTTGGTCGTGGAGAACAGAAAAGACAGCGGAGGCGGGAAACCCGAAACTTTCTTATGGCCGCCATTGACTCATCACCGCCTTGGTTGGTCATGCTGAGCCACCGGCCGCTCCTCATTCCAATTCGCTGTACCACGATTAAGGCCGGGGACGTCTCGCCGGTTTCTGGCTTGTCCTATATAGCCATGCCCTCTTACCGCAACTCCGCCTCCATCAACTTCCGTTTCTGGTCTTCTTCTCTCACTGGCCTGCCAGAAGAGACGGGGAGACATGAGGAACACGAAAACGGTCGCTGCTACCAATGCTGGTCGTGGCCTGGGCCGACGGCGGTGACAAGCACGCTTCCGTGTCTTGGATCGGCTGTCGATGAGATCCTCAGATCTCCTCGCACAAGCAAGCGCATGCGCCGAACCGCCAACGCTTTTACCAACGTGTCTTAAGTCTGCGCAACTTCCCTTCCGCGTCGGGCTCACTTCCGACGGCCAATGCCCAACGGACCACCCAGGCCGCAAACGAAGGGACCCGGCGCCTCTTGCTTCTTCCCCAGCCCGGAAGAGCGGTCAGGGACCGAGGCCGACGGACTCCCACCCATCTGTAACCCAGGAGAGCGCCATTGCGGAGCTGGCCTTCGGAATAGCCTCTGTCACGTCACCAGAACTGGGAGCCGGTTTTCATCATGTCCTTTGCGTCTTTCGAGGACGCCGGCGGCCCTGCTGACCCAAACAGCGGGCCGCCACGTCCTCGTCCCATTAGATATATCACTCCAGCAGCGCTAAATCTTCACCGTGTTTACGAGCAGAACCGACAGCGGTTACAAAAAAAGGATGGCGCCAAGGTGCCAGATCCGACGACGCCGCAGACCAAGGGCAAGCCCCGGCTGCTCCTGATGGGCCAAAGAAGGTGAGTTCTATACCTGAGGGTATATTCTGTGAAGTTACTCACACACTGGCAGGAGCGGCAAGTCTTCTATCTCAAGTGTGGTATTCCACAAGCTCCCGCCGAGCGAGACCCTGTTTCTCGAATCAACAGCGCGGATTCAGAAAGACAGCCTTAAGTGAGTACTTGAAACTCGAGGGCGTGCCACCATGTACTAACTTGCCCAGCTCCTTCATGGAGTTCCAAGTCTGGGACTTCCCCGGGCAGATCGACATCTTCGACAACCCAAACTTCACATTCGACATGGACGCCATATTCGGCGAGATCGGTGCGTTGATATGGGTTATCGACGCGCAAGACGACTACCTCGAAGCCGTGGCCCGCCTCAACTCCACCATCCTCCACCTCCACCGCAGCTACCCACACATCAACGTCGAGGTCTTCATCCACAAAGTCGACGGCCTCAGCGACGACTACCGCCTCGACATCCAGCGCGACGTGACCATCCGCATCCAGGACGAACTCTCGGACCAGGGCGTCGAGAACGCCCCCGTCAACTTCCACCTCACCTCCATCTACAACCACAGCATCTTCGAGGCCTTCTCCAAGGTCATCCAGAAGCTCATCCCGCGCCTGGGGCAGCTCGAGGCCATGCTCACCAACCTCTGCCGCACCTGCCGCTTCGAAAAGGCATACCTCTTCGACGTCAACACAAAGATCTACATCGCCACCGATAGCACCCCCGAGGACATGGCCAGCTACGAGATCTGCTCTGACTATGTCGACGTCATCATCGATTTCACGGAGGTCTACGGCTCGTGGCCCCGCTCGCAGCAGTGGCGCGAGCGGCTGGAGGGTGAGCCCTGGGTGCAGCCGCTTGAGGACCAGGTTGCGTGTGAGTGGGCTGAGAGTGGTATGGTGCTGGCTGATGCGAGGCGGCCGATTATGCTAAGGGAGGTTGATCGGTTTTTGGCGCTGGTGGCCATCATGAAGGAGGGGTCTTATGAAAAGATGCCGCAGATCAACATGAATGTGGATGTGGTGGTTAAGGGCCTGACGGAGTTCTTTGAGATTACCAAGCCGAAGGAGGTGGTGCCGGGGGCGGAGGGGTTGGCGAGTCCGCAGTGATGGGTGGGCTATAGAGGGGTGGGGAGTAGTTGAAAGGGCGAGATATGGCGGGTGGGATTGGGGTGTGGTGCGGGACAAGCACAGGAGAGAAAATGAGAAGAAGTATGGTGGTATGTTAATATTCTAAAGCATGCAGGCCATGAGCCTGAGGTAGCATTTGGAGGCGAATTCGTGAAAAAGCAGTTTAACACCAGCAGCGTGCCAAACTTGTCTTTTCAAGGTTCGGGTGTATCTGTTTGACGTCGCTGAGGGCCAAAATGTTAGGTATCCCCTGAGAGTCATTCTAAATTTCGTGATGGCCGCACGAGGGGCATGGCAAGAGGACATCGACGGTTGCCGACAACTCCCATCACACCCGAACACAGTGCGATGCGTCTTTACAAGCGCGCGCAGCCCCCTTCGAGCCAACGTCACCCCCATCAGCTTTATACCCCCCAACCAACTGTATCTGACAACACCGTGTTGGTCGATACCCGACTGCGGCCGCTCCGGCCGGGTCAGGTGGCTAGGAAACAGTGGCCCGCATAACATGTGCTGAGGGCTGCATAATGGGTCCTGAGGCATCGGTCACATCCGAATCTAACTGTTTCCTGAAAGAAAATGGGGGTATCAAGAAGGATATCGAAGCTGCTGGAGAGAGAGGGGATTGTAGGGCTGAGGTTTGCAGGTTTATGCAGGTTGGTTCAGGAGACACCTTGAGTCTGCCTCGCCCCTTTTTCACTTGCAGCCAATGGCCATGCATGAGTATCCTCCCAGGCAGCATACATTTAACATGTGAACATGTGCATACAATGGCATTCCCGTTGTAGTCTTGTTTTATTGATGCCTTGAACGTATTTCACCCAATCTTCTTTTTCTGCCCCAGTACGCCTCACCCCCGAGTGTATGCACTTCGTAAGCGCTCAGCAAACAATGTCACCAACCACTAAACAACCAACGACATACAACAACCTCCTGTTCTCGGCAGAACCGTAAGGCTTCCTGTCTTCCCAAGATAGGTAAGCCGGCGGTAATCACTGGAAGTACCTCACATTATGCTCTACTATCCACACCAATCCGTTTCTTGATTGAGCTCCTGAGCCCTATCCTCACCCCCTCAACGACACCCACCCGGACAGTCTTCCCAGACCTAAACAACCCAACATCGCTATCCCTTTTCCCGATCCAAGTTCGGTAGGAAGATAATCGCGGAGCCATGTGCACCCCCTGCTTCACCCTCTTGGCCCCCTTCCCCCGCCCATTTCCCACCCCCCACCCCCAAAGTCCCAACTTTCCCATCTCCGCGCTCTCATCTCCGAGTCGTCGTTGTCTGTACCACAAGAAAGTTCCATCCTTCCGTAGCACAGCCATTACTAGCACACACACAGAACAGACCCCGGAATGTAAGTGAAAAGAAACGTTGCATCTCCCCCCGATACCACTGGATGGGTGGTGGTGTTAGTAATCCGATTACCATTCCTTACCTGCTTTGGTCAACGGTAACTACCATCAGTGACACACGCTAATCCACATCCACATTCACATCAACAGTCACCACCACCACACCGTAGACCATCGAGCGTTTTCATGTTTTTGTTTGCATTAATTACTATATGCTCAAGAGTATACCCAACAAACAACAAGTGAGTGTGTGCGTATATGCCCGTGTACTTGTATCGTAGTATTGTCCCAGCCGCCAATCCAGGGCGGAATACCACTTCCAGCATCTTTTCACCAGTCAGTCCTAACAACACGCCAGTACCCCAGAGGAAACCAGTCCCTCCAGGAAACAAGCCATGCCCCCAGGCCCAACTAGCTTCGCCTCACTCCACCCCTTCATCAGAACACATCCCAAAGACGCACCCAACGAAGAGAACAAAGCTCGACACGCGGCGATGAACCCCGCATTTCGCCCACCCCCCCCCCCAAAAAAAAACTAAACCTCCAACCCCCCCCATTCCCCCCCCCCCCCCAGCGAATCGACGTCCTCACCACCCTGAAATACCCCAGAAAACCTTGACCTGACCTACGAGGCAAGGCGCACAAAAAAGCTCCGAACCCGCACCGTCCTCCCGTCCAAGGCCTGTCTAGCAGGCGCAAAGTCGAGTGAGTCGTATGCGTGTCCGAAGTGTGGCTTGTCGCAGCAGTAATCCCGTTCCGAGTTTTTTTCCAAGTTGGCGCGTTGTTGATTGCCGAAGGTAGATGAATGGTGTTGTGGAGGAAAGTCCAGGCTGGGAGGATGAGCAGACAGGCAAAACCAGTTGCCTGCGACGCCCAGCGGCCTGTTTTGCGTTGTGTATTGATGGCCCCGTACCCGCTCCTCCCCCTTTTGCTTTTCGAAAGCAGCCCTTGTTCTTGTCGACAACCAGTGTCCGCCTCGGGCACGATATCCCAGCTATGCGTTCCGAGGCTAGATGAATGTTTTCGTAAGTGGCCTTTGCGTGCCGAAGAAGAGCATCCGTTTCGTCGCATCATCGAGACACAGTCCCGTTGAGTAGTCGTCCCGCATACCTCTTCGTCGCGGACCTCCCGGCGCCCAAAGTTGCGTGTCGTGTTCGTTTCCTTCGTCGGGTGTTGTGTCGTCCAACATCAAGCTGCGCGAAAGCAGCCCCGTGTCGTCAGAAGAGAGCCGTCGCAAATCAGGCCGGAGTATCCGTCATTAAAACCGTAAACATCATCCGTGAGACAAGAAAAAACAAGGTGAAAAGGGGATGACAAGGAGGGGACGCGAAGTGCCAGAGACACGACGCAGGGGTATCAATCTAGCCAGCCCGCCGAGCCCTGTTCCCACAGGGATCCAACCAAAGAAAAAGGTGAATAAAGATGAAGAAAGAAAACAGGGTGTCTCTGCGCTCGGTCTCTGCCGAGGTTTGGGGTGCATTGCTGCATCTCGTCTTAATCCAAAACAAAACCCGCCTGTATCTCAACCCTCCATGCTGTAAATGCAAATCAAATAACCGCCCCAGGATCCGGCCATGATGAGGTTAAAAAGAAAAGGCTTGACCGAGCTCGCGGTGATGATAGTGGTATCCCAAAGATCAAAAAAGGAAATCAAAAAGCAAAATGACGCTCGCTCGCTGTAAGAAAACCGACCCGAGATATGCTTCGAAAATGTGGGTATGCGGATGTTCGAGAGACGCTCCAAGCCCATGCAAGTGAGGAAATGCCGAATGCCGTTGTAGGAGAGATGGACGTGACACGGAGCACCACCGTCGCGCTGTCTACCAGCTTGGCGGCCCATGGGAGTCGTATGCAACCGGCCGCGCTGCTGCTGGCGCGCTCATGGAGATGTTGTCACGGCCGGGTAGCTTGTTCCGTAGACCGCCGGTGGTGGTTGTCACATGGTTGTCGCGTAGTCCTGATACCGATCCCAACCGAACGAGTTGTAGCCGATGCTGATACCGCACTGAGGCGCAAGCATGCTCGGCAGCGGGAGGGCCGGGATAGGTGCCGTCACCATGGGCGAGCTGTAGTACAGCCCGGCGGTCGAGTACGGTGAGCTGTAGGCCTGGGGCGGCGACGGCAGCTGCATTTCACCCATGCCGATCGTGGCCCAGATCGAGGCGGTGGAATCGGCCGAGGAAACAACACTCGGGCTCGACGGCAGGATCTTCCACGACTCGATTGGGGCGGGCATCGTCGACGGGGGCGGTGAGTGAGACCAGATAGCGGCGCCGGCAGGTGAGCTGGGCAGGAGCGGCGGCTGGCGGACGACGTCGACGATCCTTGGCGGCGGCGGGAGCAGGGGCTTCATCAGACCCATGACGCTGTTCTTCACCTCCTCAGCCTTGCCCATGAGCAACTCACCAGCGCCGTCCTCCTCGAGCCCCTCGAGCGCCGACACATGAGTCCTAAAGACGAACTTGTTGATGGCCTGAACGAAATCCTCGTGAAGCTTCTTGCATTGCTGCTCCTTCTCGGGCCAATCGTATGTGTTCGCTTTGGTGTCAACGCAGTGGATGTCTTTGTGGTGTTCGATAAGGGCTTCGATCGTCTCGGGCGTGAGTTTGTAGGCGACCTCGTTGCGCAGGACCATGTCGACGTGGACGATGTAGGCCTCAAGGTGGATGAACTGGTAGTTGAAGATGGCCTCGATCAGCGGGTTGGAGTCCTTCCTCAGCTCGGCATCGGGCGCCTTCGGGAGGAGCAGGGAAGACAGGACCCAGATGGCGTTTGGCGACGACAGGGTCTCGGTCAAACATCTCTGGTGTTGCGGTACGCTGTTGAGCGGGCGCTTGATCTTGTTGATGCGCTTCAGAGTCTGTGTCAGCCATGGCTCGACCTTGGAGCCGAGCACCACGTTCACCGAGGAGGCACGGGGCGCGAAGGCGGCGGCCGAGGCGGGTAAGAGTTGGGGAGGCATTTTGAGCGGGCTGTGGTGGAGCAACAACAAAGAGGGAAGAAGAGGCAACGCCGGTGACCGGGCAACAGGTGATGGATGACCTGGTCGACAAGGAAGCGAGGGCGGCGGAGCGCTTGGGGAAGAAGTGAAGGGGAGCCGAAGACGAATAGTAAATAAGAAACAAGGTGAGCAAGGTGTGACGGAGCCGGGCAGTCCCAGGATGGGGATTAGCGTGGACACCAGCAACCGCGAATGAGAAGAAGAGAATGGGACGAGGAGTCTCGTGAGGAAGGGAAGAGGAGGGCAGAGAGAACTTGGGTGGGTGAGCAGCTCGTATTATTAGAGAAAGTGCGAGAGAGGGGGGGGTGAAGAGGGGGGGTGGGAGGGGTGAGAGGGGTGGGGGTGGAGTCGGTGTGTGTTAGTTGCACGGCCCAGAGTCCCGAACTCGGTATCCACGGCAGAGGAAGGTGCTTCAGTTCAGGTTCTCTCTGTTTGGTGGAGGGCAGAAAGAGGGAGCATCATGCATGAAGGCGGGTGGTACGACGCCGCTGAAGGCATGCCCTGAGATCTGCCTGCAGCGCCTCGACAGTGCCTGCAGCCCTTTCCTGTTTCTTCTTGGCCCGCAGACGGTGGAAAGGGGGAAAGCCGCGGCCTAGCAACCAGTGGACGCTGAACGTCGACCGTAAAATTACATTGCATACTATTGATGGACGTGAGCAATCCTCGGCTTCTTCCTGCGGCCAACAAGTGTCCGCCTGAGATGGCCAGGCTGCTCGGGAAATTCCCATGTTAGCAGACACTTCTTCGACCTCACTGAGAACGGGGACAGTAAAACGGCCAATGGGAGCGCCCTGTGCTTCGTCCCTAACCCGGTTTCAACCGCTGGGTAGGGGGTGCAGTGCTGATGGCAGGGACCATCTATGAGCCCCAGCCGTGTCCCGATCAACTGTCAGAAGAATGGGATTCAGTCCATCCTGACTGTTCGACGCATATCGTCGGAGCCGTCAACGGCAACACCGCAGGGCAAAGAGGGAGAACCACTAGAACCCTTTGCGGCTGTGCTACGACTTGCAGATGGATGGCGCTGGATGACAAAATCCCGAGGGGTCACCAGGCGAATGGGCTGGGCCGACCTGGCCTGGGTCGCATGCGAAAGAGCTGAAAGCTGCATGTGGCCTGTGCATGCGCCACTGGACCCATCTCTGGGACACCCTTCGGGGTACGTACCCTGATGCCAAGACAGGCCGCCGACCCCGCCTGAACTCGCCCCGCGACGCCCTGTCCAGATCGGGCGACTGAGCAACGACCTCCAGCTTGGCTTGGGTTGCTTTTCAGGTTTTCCTGGCAGCCGGTTTTGTCCTGGAAGAATGGGGGAAAATCCTGAATCCTCCGCAACGAACCGTAAAAGCATGAGATTTCGGGTTCGCTTTTCGGCTTGCGTGAAGATGGGCGATGGTGGGATGACGCGTCCAGCCCGACAGCGAGAAGGCCGCGATCGAGGAGGGCTGGGTTGCATGAACAAGCTCTGTGCCGCGGACAGAAGTCAAAAGCCGCCACCGCCCAGCAGACCAACGTTTTTCTGACTGGCCCTTCCACAGCCCACAAGCGACTTGTTTCGACTCTCGTCAACCTCCGCTAAACGGGGAGTCCCGGTATGTTTCTCGAAATATCCTCCATCAAGGTTCGTTGTTGGGTGTGGTTGCGCCAGGATGCAGCCCATGCTTCCCCGTTTCATGGGCTGTATGTGAGTTGTGAGATGGAGAATCAAGCTCCTCAATGCTGGATGCTTGACGCACTGCCTCACCAGCTCGATCTCTGAATGCCGTATATTGCCTGATGCCGGTGGTCTCCGGTATGCGGCCAAAATCGTTCAGGGACGATGGCGAGACCGGAGTCACAGCCGCGGAGTGACACTTTGATACAGGTTGCCCCCAATATCATGCACCCTGATATTGACAGCTGGGCCCAGCAGCGTGGTGACGGGCGCTTTTCGTCGCGGTTTTGTGACCGGAAGCTCGCCTCGAGCCGTCTGGCAATCTATCCTGTCGTGCTTCACCCACCCTTCGCCAAACTTCGACGGTTAGAGCTGTTTTTGGCTCCTGCACGCTCCCAGATGCGTGCCAAACATGTTGCAATGGCGCAGAACACGTCTGCATTGCGAGCTTCCATTCGTTCCCAAGAGATTGTGTCAAGCCATTCATCGGTTCTGTGAGATTGCCATGCCGTTGCGATCATCAGCTGAAGACTGACTGATCGCAACTCTTTGGATGGAATACAGCCTCCCCCGGACAACCTCCTCCTGCCGAAAAGGTGTGTCTGCATGTCCTCGTCAGATCAGACCGACGCCATCGCTCCATCTTGTCGGCTGCGGCTAAAAAGACGCCGTTCGGTACGCCAACTTGAAACGAACAAGCGCGCTGGAGGATGGATGGTATGCCATCCTCCTTCACCCGTCCATCTGGGTGGCTGGCCGGTCGTCTCTCTCGGCAAATCGAAGCTGTTTGATCTCGCTTGTGAACAAACTCTGCCGCCGCTCCGCGTCTGGACTGAAGGAAACCCCCGATCCGGTAAGCCGTGGGGTAAGAAGTGTTAGAGAATTCGCGGTCCAGAGGCAGGATCGGCAAACAGTGACTGGTCTCGATGGCGTGGGAATGGCCCCAGAAGGGAAGGATGAGCAAAAGACCCCCAACGGCGCACGAGGGGTGCATGGACTCCTCGAGAGGGGAAAGCAGTCGTCGACCAACACCAGCCTCTCGTCATGGATGAGTCGTCCTGCCATCCCATGCTAGTGCCGAAGGTGAGCAGAAGGTGTGGGAGTTCGGATCCCTGCTGCTGCGCGTCATTGGCTGCCCGCCTGACGCCCTCTCGGGCTCCATCATGGAGAAAGACCGCGCCCACGGCTGCTGATTGGGCCGAAAAGTTTGAAACTTGAGAGGGTGAGGTGCCAATTTTGGACGGGGATGGCAGGCCTGGAACTGGGGTGGTGCGCCTTTGTTCTTTTTGTCGTCGTCGTCGAGTCCCAGATTTGGAGTCGCAAGTTGGTGCTGACTGGGAGGCTTTCTGCAAGACCGGGGCAAAGTCCGTCTTGGTCATTAAATTTCCGTGTGATAGTCAGTTGGCAATGTTGAAGGCAACCGCGAGTTCTGATATCGACAGGAAGTTGAAGCTTCCAGCTTTGTGAAGGTGTGCCAGTTCGGTTTGAGGGGTGGGGAACTGGGAGTGAGGTTCGGAAGGAGCAAAAGCTGCAAAATCCTTCAGCACTCTTACTGGACCCTAACCCTCAACCTCGACCCACACCCAAAGCAGCTTGGCTCTCTCAGTGCACCTTCCATCTCCATCACTGACGACGCTTCACGAGTTCAACTCGACATAAACCTCATTTTGACTCCCAGTTACACAGCGGCTGTAATACTGTCACACAGGGCATCGTACTTTCGAAAGATTCCACAAAAGTTCCCCCGATGTCTCGCAAAGTGAGTCAAACCCGTTTGATCGAAACATTTTCTCCGAGGACTCACGCACTGTGGCTTGCGTGGCTTGCGCTTTCGGTTTCCAGCTTCGAACCCCTGCGGCCCGCCAAACCTGTTCTGGCTTTCTCAGCGCCAGGCGAAGGTGAGGCGACACCCGCTGCTTGCGCTCAGCTCCAGGGGGATGATCAAATGTCGATCCCATGACAGAACGGCCCGCGGGTCACTTGACCGTCGGTATTCCTTCCTGGGAGGGCAGGATCCCGTGATGTCAAAGTCCAATGACAGGCGCCCGAGTGTCAAAAACCAAGGCCTGCGACCTGCCTGCTGGACCGCGCCCTCGTCTCATTCGAGAACCTCTTGACAGCCTCGACGCGTCCCCGGCTTCCCACGCGTGCCATCATCTCCGGTCTGAAACTCGACGATAGGACTCTGCTGTTCAATAGGACTCGCCGGGGGACATGCAGCCAGTCAAGTGATGCTCCAAGACCAGCCCGCAATCATCTCGAGATTGGAAAGTCCGCAGCTGACTCCCGATGGATAGACCCCTTTCCGCGTTCCCATGACACCATGGCGGCCGATTATCTGCGCGAAGCCGAGCGCGAAGGGATTTTGATCTCATCCCGTTGACGATCCGCAACAGACTCTCCATGGCTCGCATGGTCAGCCCGACATGGGACATCAGCGGAAGCCCTCATCGAGAGAGCCAGCCGCGCCCCTGTCTCTCATCGGCAGTCACATTCCGCGATCTCAACAAGCCGCCATCAAACCCTTTGGCCGAACCGCCTCCAAGCTCGTAAACGCAGTTGGACCTAACACTCCAAAGTTTGCCTCCCGAGACCCAGGCGACGCGTCCTCCCGCAAGGGATGACTCTCCTTCCCAGTCTCGGAAGCCGGGCGCGCTACCAATGGGACGGGTCGCAGTCCGGAGCGCAGGGCCCCGAGCCCGATGCCTTGACGTCACGACTCCCCGCGCAAAACCTATCGTTGAACACTAGAACGAACAACCAGAGCTGAAACCTGCAGACGGAGGGCAAAAAGGAACAAGACACCCCAGATGTTGCCAACTCATCCCACTGCGCACAAAGCAAGGATGGAAGTCAAAAAGATTCCCGATCAGCAGGCCGAGGTGAGGCGGTTTGGCGGTGGAGAAGTTGAACAGACCCGGGGCTGTGCCCCCCACACGATTCGGCAGGGCGGGGTCCTTCGGAGGCAGCCGAGCTGCCCCGGGCCGCCTGAATGTGGCTGCCACGTAGTCCCGGCCTGGCGGCAACGCCACACTCAAAAATGTGTTGTTTGCCTGAATGTGTCTCGCCTCGGATCTGTATGGAAAACCCCATGTTGGGCTTGGATCAGAGATTTTTTTTTCTCGGTCCGATCTGTCGATCTGGAATTGGGTTCCCTCCGCCGGATGTGGCACCCATGTTGGCTGCGGTTGGTCTGTGCGTTGGATGTGTACGTGCCCCTGGACAGCGTCGATGGGATGGCGATGTCGGTCGTCAAGCTTCGGGTCTTGTAGACAGATGCGGAAGGTTTTTGTTACGCATTATCTCTATAGAAGACACCATATGAGCCTTCTAGGCAATCCTGACTCAACACTTCATGCCTCTGTTGACCTGAACATGCACATTACAAACATCCATAGACCACAAGTCCAGATAGTTGGAAAAGAGTCAACAACAAAGCACTTAAAACTCAACTTCAGACAATAGTTACATCACATCCAACCACCTCACCTCACCCTCGGCCCCCTAAACTCAACCAAAACCCCATGCACCCTCCGCCCCTCCCCGACCTCCTTCCACTCCCTCAACAATTCCCCCACCCCCTCCCCCCCCCCAACCCTCACCATCGCCACCCCACAAACCACCACCCGCGCACAAACCGCAAACACATGCTGATCCGACGTCCACCCCAACGGTCCATCATCCCTCCTCTCCCTCGCCAACCTAATCATCGCCCGCAACCCCTCCTCCACCCACCCCCTCAACCCCTGCATCCCCGCATCCCCCTCCACCAGCCCCAGGCTTGTGAAAGCTTTACTGCTCCAACGGGCGGTTTCTCGGACTTCGTCGATGAACAGGTTTTGCTCTTCGGCTGCGAAGAGGGAGTCGTCGAAGTCGAGGGCGTGGTGGAGCATTTGTTCGGCGGATAGGGCTGTGGTTAGGTTTGGGGTGTAGGACTGGCCGGTCATCCGGCAGACCACGCGAGCCCTGAACTCGTCGTTGCCGGCGAAGCGCGCGGTGAGCCAGGGGACGAGGGCGTTGGCGGCGGTGGGGGCGATGGAAGGCGTGCCGAGGAGGGCGGAGGCGGCGGTGGCGGCGGTGTCGCGGACTTCGTCGTCGTCATCGATGAGGGCGGTGTAGAGGGCGGAGAATACCGGGAGGTAGGATGGGGTGGGGTTGGGGGTGGGTGTGGTGGTGAAGAAAGAGGAGATGGAGAGAGCGGCTGCGTAGCGGGTGTCGAATGTCTAGAGGGGGGAGGGGGGTTAGTGAGGGGTGCTGGGGAGAAGGTGGGGGGTGGGCTTACGTTATCTATGTCTAGGCAGTCGGTTAGCATGTCGCCCCAGCTTCGCAGGCGTTGGTCCATGTTCGGGAGCTTGTCAGAGCCGAGGGAGACCAGCGCGGCCATGACAGTGCCGCTGGTTTCGATGATGGCGCAGGAGAGCATAGGATTGATTTCTCCTGATTGAAGCTGTGTCCAGAGCGAGTCCAGCTGCGCCGGGCTGGGGAGCTCTGCAAGAGCGCCGCGTCTGAGCATGCCGTCCATCAAAGACCCAAGGTTGGTCAAGGCCTGAGCCCGGATCTCAGGGGCCGAAGAGGCAGCACAAATCTCCAGATACAGACGGCACAACCCCGGCTGATACTTCGCGCTGTCCACTTGCTTCCATGCCTCTGGGATGGTATCCAGCATTCTGCCTGTGGTGTTGACGTCGCTGTTATTCAGGACGTGTGTCCTCAGGAGGTCGACGTTTCCATTCGCCGCCGTGTCGTAGACCAACTTCAGCGAAGCATGAAGATCCAGCAACGCGGAGTATGAGCCGCTCCGGACTGTCGTGGCTTCAGCCGAGACAGCCTTCCCGACTTGCTCATGGAAGCTGTGATTTGTGAGCAAATTCAGAATCTCCAGATAAGCTGCTTGCAACTCTGGGCAGTTGCTAAAGCATTGTGGTCTCTGGGTGAGCTGATCGAGGAGGATGCCAACCGATGCCGAATCTTGTATTGACATGTTAGCGGCAAATCTGAGGAAATGTCGTGTGTAGAAGATGGCAACTTACCCGCTTTGAAATCAACACCTAAATCGGCCTTGCGCTCAACAACAAATCTAGCAGTCAGCAGAGCTCCATGGGCCCGGTTCGTGCTGGCCCCTGACTCGGCAAGAAGCCTTCCGATTTCGTTGGCCCAGTCTCCCTGCAGCAGGAAGGAGCAGAGCGTTCTGGCAGCAATCTCGCGAACATGCCAGAGACGACTGCCCAAGTAACCTTCGATATGCTTCTGCAACTCAGCCCGGTGCTCCTGGGGAGGACCTGCGCGGCGGATGATGTCCAGCGCGGGGAATACTGCCTCAGCTGCACCAGATTGCGAGGCCTGATCCAGCGTCTCATCCGCCGATCGCAGCAGGTTGAGGATGACGCCTGGCAATGTTGGATACTTGTTGTACGAGATGCGGATTGAGTGACCGTCCCACCCTGATTCAATGGAAGCCTTGCTTTCGCCTGTGCCCAGCAAGGAATCGATGAGGGCTCGGAGGAGAAGGAGACCACAGTTCCGGATCGCCCAGCTAGTTTGAGTTAGAAACAATTCTTCGAGACACGATGGTAGATTTGGGGGCTTACACTTCAGACTTCAAGTTGGTCGCCGCAAGATGAAGGGTTCTGGCCAAATAGCCCTCAGCCCGCTTGCTGAGGAGAGAGCTCCTGAAGATCTCTCTCAGGGAGTTCAGCGCATGGACTTGTGGCAGATTCGATCCGTCGGTCTCAGACATGCGGACGGGCTTCTTGCCAATTGTCTCGAGCGTTCCGTAAACCTCATCGAAGGATGGCGATGCCGCATTCGCCGACAGGACCGCCGCAATCAAGGACGGAATACCAGCCGAACGACGAGTCGTAGACGCCTGGGTCAAGATGCAGTTAAGAGCACCCTAAACAAGGTTAATAAAAGCCTCTTCAACGTCGTGCCCAGCTAGTCTTACCTGGTACCATTCCCGGAGCAGATTCTCTGAC
The DNA here is from genome assembly GCA_027569505.1 of Chloridium humicola. Lineage (NCBI taxonomy): Eukaryota > Fungi > Ascomycota > Sordariomycetes > Chaetosphaeriales > Chaetosphaeriaceae > Chloridium > Chloridium humicola. The sequence continues at coordinate 28,844 of JAPDFF010000078.1, read as the reverse complement.
TCGTCCAACTCGCTGTAAATGTTGCGAAGATTCTGGGTGAGCTGGCAGCAGTTCATGAAAGTGTAAGACACTGTTGAGAAAGCACCGCGGTGCCGTAAACTGGCCAACTGCTCAAAGGTAAGGTACCCCGTCTCCCTGAAAACGTCCAGCGGAGGGAAAGGCACGCCAGGGGTTTTCTTCGTCCTGAGCATCCCCACCAAGAGGCGCAAGAGGTTGCTGGGGCCTTGTTAGTGACTGCTCCATGCGACTGATTTATGAGTCGTACCTAGACTCATGGACCGCCCGGAAACTGTAGCTCAGCAGATCCTTGGTGTCGAGTCCCTCAATGTCCTCAAGCTCCTCTGGCAGATGCCCTTCGGGAGAGTCATCACAGAGAACATGCTTGACCGTGAGCCAAATTTGCCGCGCGCAGAAGAAGATGCGGCGCTGCAGGTGATGGATACCGTCCAACTGATCGTCAGAGTATGTCTCCTTGGCCAAGACTTGCCACACATAGCTGAAGATTGTCAGTTCTTAGCTCAAGCTGGCATCATGAAGCTCAGAACGTACCTGATGGCCGCAAAGTCCGCATGGACCGGGTTCTCGATAGCTGCATGGCCTAAGTCCTCTTCTGCCTTTGAGATCTTGCCCTCGACCCTCTCGAGGATATCCGATAAAACAGCGATCTGAGAGCCCTGACTGCCCAACCATGTGCATAACAGGCCCTGCGAGCGAGCAGCTCCGTCACTGTGGTCGGCTCGGCCAGTTCTGTCCGAAAGTTCACTGGCCCGGGTGCAGAACTCCCTCAGAACTTCGAGGAGACCATGGGTTCTTGCGTCCTCCGTGGTGTTCGGGGAGAGTAAGCTCAAAAGAGTGGCCGCGCTGTCTCTGACGTCGTCGAAGGGATCCAGTAAGAGATCGAGGAGAAGGCGGATCCAGGTAGAGTCATAGGAGATCGTTCGTGCAATATCTTCATCAACGGTGTCGTCAGTGGCGCCTGCGTGTTTCCCAACCCTGAGAAGCAGAAGCGAAGCCCTGAGTGCGGTTATGTGCCGCTGGTATGACGCGGTAGGGAGAAGCTCGTTCATTAAGAAGTCCATGTACCACCTCAGGAATGCCTCATGGCGGTCCAGGATTTCCTTCGCTTCGGCGGCATTCTTTAGAGCAACCTCGGGACCAAACTTCTTCTTGACAGGTTGACGAGCCTCGTCCCCAGTAGGATGTTGAGAAGCCAAACTCCTCTGGGCGACGGTGATAATGTTCTTCAACCGTTTGATGAGGTTCTTGGTATGACCAAGGACTTCGTTACGGACCTTGGCGTCGTAGTCTGCATGGAATGCCGCGACGTGGCTCTTGAGCAGACTGAATGCAACCTCGGAGAACGGCTTTGTTGTCGCTTGTGACGAAATGAGTAACGAGAATGCACTAGATCTGACAGAGACAGATGGGTGCGCAAGGAGGCTGTCCAAAAGAGACCCTTGGAGGACAACAGTTCTCCCCACTGGCTGCTGAGGGACACTGTCACCATGACCTTTCGACGAGTGCATTAGCATGACGCTTGCTCATTTCTTTGGGCCCACTTACTAGGTTCTTCAACCAGACCATGTTTCTTCCCCAATTCCAAGGTGGCCAGCTGAAGCAGGAGCCCCTGGTCGGTCATGTCGTGATCAATGCCCGTCAAAGGCCGGCTCCGGTTGAACATTTGCAGGAGTTTCAAGGACATATCCCGATCCGTCTTGAAGATTGGGGCAAGAACATAGTTCTTGATATCCTCGAGGGTCTGAGGATTCTGAGTCAGGGCATCCTGAAGCCACTCTCGCCAGAGTTCAAGAGTGAAGCCTGCGGAGTCTGTAGCACCGGGAGCCTGCGATGCCGCGTTCAAACCCCGGAAGATATGAACAAGATTCTTCCCAGCCAGCGGGCAGACGTAAGTCAACTCCATCCAGGAGAAGAGGTGGAAAGAAAACGACCTCCAAAGCGAGAGATCTGGTACTTCGGCCACTGCCGGCTCCAGCTCTTTGTATTTGAGAGCCACGTCTGAGAGACTGATCACCTTCTTGCTCAGAAAGTGATCGAGACACTGAAGGCCTGACTTGGTCAACTGCTGGGAGTACTTCCGAGCAACGATCGAGACGACAGTCTCTAGAACGTGGTCCTTCACCAATCTCCCGGCCTCGGGGTTCGGGTTGGATGTCGAGGAAGCCACAAGAACATCTAGCACCAGCCTCAAGGCACGGTGAGCGTCATGCTCGTACCACTCTAGGTAAAAGTGGAACAGCTCTTTCGACAGAGACTCAGTAAAAGCCCATTGCCTGACCGCATTGTCACTGGACTTGGAGCATTGCTGAACAAAGCTGCAGAGTTTGACACAAGCATGACCATTGCCATGGTACTGCCTCGACTGGGAGGCTTCCGCCAGCAATTTCTCAAAGAGAGCCTGGGCAAGTCTGTGGTGTGTTAGTTGAGACCAAGAGGGTGGGTTTTGAGCAGCGCACTGAGAATGGGTGTCTTCCGGTTGAGACAGCAACCATTTCGTTATGGTATTTGCATTCTCAAAGACGTCGGAATCGTCCGCAGGTAAAGAAACGACTTTGGGATCCATGTTGGGGATGCTCCTCGTGAAATGGAGGGGTTGATGGAGGGGTTGATGGAGGGGTTGGTTGGTTGGATGGTGCAACCCAACTCAGGGGCCTGTGTTTTTTTCGAACAACAAAAAAGATGTTGAAAATAACGGATCCGAAAGTTGACGTCGAATTCACCGCCAAGACATTTCTGCTGCCTCAATTCTGGGCTCGCTGGGTTGAATTGCTGTTTCAGGCAAGAGTGAGGGAGAGCTTGAAATTTTGGGCAGAGCCGGAGTACGTACCAGCCTCACCTTGAAGACAGGGGCCACACCTCGTTCACCTTGTGCCAAATCTGGTTAGCCACTACTAAGCAACACCCTTGAAGTCGCAGCGATCACTCTCACTTAGTTGAGACGTTAAACACACAAAGAAGTTTTGGGATTTTGGTACAATAAAAGAAACACTGTTTGGACGCACAATTCCCTCCCCTTCCCAGACAACCAAACAATGCCTTCAGTGTCTGAAGCGTCTGGTAACGCAATGCCAAGAGGCGAAGTCGAACAGTGTGGAGCCCGTCGCGTGACGCACAGACCAACACTTGGTGCCGTAAATTTTTTGTCTCTTATCGATCGCCGCCGTGCCTGGTCCCGGTCATCCTCGCACTCGAACAACCGACATCAGTGACGAACGGAGTTTGCGACGCCGCAGCCGGCCCCATCACCCGGCATCCACCCCAATTCAATTCACTTCTCGTTGCCTTGATATCTTCACATTTAATTGATCTCCTTGCCGTCAAGATGTCCGTCTGGGATGCCCTGACCGGACGCAAGTCCTCGTCGCAGACCTCTACATCCAGCGCGCCGCCTGCGCCATCCGCGCCCGAGCCCTACACTCCCACCACCACCTTCACGCCCCCTCCCTTCGACCCTACCTCAGCCCAGGGCGTCGATGCCTTCCTCGGCAGCTCTTCCTTCGCCGACCCGTCACAACTCCACCCCCTCGCCGGCCTGAACAAGGACACCTTAGACTACCTCTCCCTCGAAGACTCGGCGCTCTCGGAGCTCCCCGGCTCGCAATCAGTGCTGCCGTCGCGCGGCTTCACAGACGACCTCTGCTACGGCACCGGCACAACATATCTCGCCGGCCTGACGATAGGTGGCGCCTGGGGTCTGCAGGAAGGCTTGAGGAAGTCGGCCGGCGAGCCGCCCAAGCTTCGGCTCAACTCGGTTCTCAACTCGGTCACCCGGAGAGGTCCCTTCCTCGGCAACTCTGCCGGCGTCGTCGCCATCTGCTACAACGGCATCAACTCGTACATTGGCTATGTGAGGGGGAAGAATGATGCCGCCAACAGCATCCTGGCTGGTGCTCTCAGTGGCATGCTTTTCAAGAGCACCAGGGGACTCCGGCCGATGCTGATCTCGGGCGGTATCGTGGCGTCTGTTGCCGGTGTCTGGGCGGTAGGCTATTCCTGCTTCACCGATGTCGTGGGGTAGTTGCTAACATCCAAATAGGTCGTCAGGAGGACTGTGTTCCCCATGCCCGAGACTCATGCTCAGGCCCAAGCAACGCTCTAAACACCCGTTTGGATCTGTCAAACTTACAGAGCAACACGACTCGTGGCTTTTTTGGCCACCAACCCCATCCTTTAATCTACAAAGAACAGCAATCTGAACAAGCTGTTTGTGTATATGTCCCTCGAGGACTGACGTGTACGAAACTCGATCCAGGGAGGCGAAGGACGGGTATGCATAGCGCAGGGTATCTCTCCTCCCATGGAAATTGTATAATAGCGGCTTATGGTCATAGAACACCCCGGTTGAGCGCAGAGGCATGTGGTGGGCCTCGGTCATTTAGAAAAGGAGTTGTCAGCATTTGTGTAGGCTCTGGGCTGTGTCTTGGCGGTGTTCTTTGGTGTCAGTTTGGAAACAAGTCTTATTCGACAAAGCAATGCTGGCTCGATTCAACCTCTGGTCATTGGGAGCTACAGTGATTTCGTTGCTGACGACACAACACGCCCTCAGCAGGCAGAGCCTTCGTTCACCCTTTCCATCCCTCACAGTTGCTTGGCTCTTAGTCCTCACAGCAGGAAGTCCTCTTTCAGCACCACCAAGCCTTACTCAACGGCCGGGTTACCACAAGTCTGGGACGCTGAGGGCCTGAAATATCCCGAAACACCGATTGGTCCGAGTGCCTTCCTGCTCAAAACACCAACGCCCGAACAGTACCCATTCACGATCTTATTCACACGGTTCTAGGACAACATTACGCCTACTGCCCTTGCTGACGCGTTCATTCTTTCTGCCTAACCCGCATTCTGCTCCCAGTATTTCTTATCGATCTGGATTATCTTCGTTCCCTCTCTTCTTTCTCTTCCCACCCCCCTCACGGGCTTCATGGAAAGCTCACCCCAAGCCCAAGCACCCACCCCTCGCCTCACAGCTCGCCAAATCATGGACGAACTCGTCGCTCAGCGTGTCAAGAGCTGGCTGGATCACCAGTATCCAGTTTCCGACAAGGCTCTCGCTGCTGAGTTGGCTGGCATGTCTTTTGACTACAACCACTTGCCCGCCCAAGGCCCTGGCTGCCTCATGCCTGACCGCAAGGGCGGCTATTCCTTTGTTCCCTACACGGATCCCAAGGATGAGGAGCCCTTCCAGCTGGACGAGCGCGTCAAAATGATCAACCAGTGGCTGCAGAACGCCGAGAACGGCCACACTCTGGCTGAGGTCGACAAGACCATGGAAAACGAGATCAACGACAAGTGTTTCTTCGAGTTCCTGGACGGCGGCGATGCTTCGCGCCTCGATTTCTACGGCAAGGTAAGTATTTCACTTCTCTCACCATTTACCCGTCTCAATCCATGAACTTTAGACGGACCAACTAACACACCCCCGGCAACAACAGGTTAACATGCTCGCCAAGTACCGCCTCATGAAGGACGGCATCGACATATCTCCCGTCGACCCCTTCGACCGGCAGTTCCGGTTCGCGGTCACCGACGTCAATGAGTTCGGCGAGGTCGCCATGAAGTGGATCTACCTCGACCGGAATAGCGACGAGGTCACGATGCTCCGCTACCTCGAGGCTAACTCCCGCTCCAACTATGAGGTCGACGCCATCGTTCCCCAGCAGATCCGCGAGCTCGAGACGATCCAGCAGCCCGAGGACGCTGTTGAGGGGGCTAAGAAGTTGATTAAGGAGCTTAAGGCTATGAAGAACCCGGACGGGAGCGAGGAGAAGTGTAAGTGACAATTTTCTGTTATTTTGTGCCTTTCTGGCTGTCTCTGGAGCCGCTTTGCTCCCGAGACTACCACTTTACTTCCAATCACCTGAAACAACACGTTCCGGAAGAAAACGACTGACATCGTCTCTAGGGGCCTACGCCCTCTGCGCCCCGGACGTGACCGAAGACCACCTCATCGACCGCACGTGGACTCCCCTGAAGCTGCGCAACGATGCCAAGTTCATGAAGAGGCAGTCTAGAGAGCTGGGCAAGGTCCCGGTCCTTGTGCGCGTAAGTCAATCAATCATCCCCTCTGAACCCCTCAATCCATCTGGGTTTGCTAACTCTTCGCCCACCCCAGCCTTTCCACCTCCGTCATTTTCTAAACACCATACAGATCTACAAGCTCCTGCAGCGCCAGATTCAGCACGCCAAGGACACCGAGAAGGAGGCTCTTGGGGTCACTGACGAGGAGACTGGCAAGCCCTACTTTGATGGGGGCTGGGTTTCTACCATGGACTGCGAGATGCCGAAGGCCCAGGAGGAGAAGAAGGAGGAGGATTGGGTCATGGTTGACCAGGAGATGGGCGATCTGGCTTTGGCTCAGGCTTGAGCATCTTTCTTCTTGTCCTGTCTTTCCTTGAGTCGACTTCCATGCTTCCTACTGGGCTTTGGTGGATTAGGGTTGCCTTTGGAGTTGGGACGGATGGTTGATAGATACCCTTGGGCGATCTGGCAGGCTTGGGACTCGGGTTTATGGACTGAGGCAATGGGGTTTGGTTTTCTGCTTGGAGAGACGGACTGTTCTGGGATTATCGGGATCCTTTTTCAGGTCTTAACGCATTCTACGAGCAAGAATGTTAGATAGCTCAGTTGGCAGTCCCCTCGCTGGACTCTGTCGTCCTTCTGGGGTGGCAGTTTCCTGTACAAGGGAACGAACAAATCAATGCCTTTCAAACGGCTTTCGTCAGAGCTTGAGAACCCATGTGACTGCCATTGACTGCTGGTGACGTCTACGAACTGAGTGTCTTGCTCAGCTGAGGAAATGAGCATTGTTTCCATCCCAAGTCCTAAAATTCCGAGGACGTGACGCAACATTCAGGTGGCAGTAATCGTGCCTTCCCGGTCTCCAGGAACATATTCCATCATTCTCAAGATTACCACTCAGGTGATTCTTCAATTTCCATCTTCGTTGACCAACAAGAGCCACTATCAAGACAGTTTAGCGACCTCAGACAGCAAGATGTGCCTCCCTTGCTTTGCCTTCTCCAACGCTGAGTATGAGCGTGGCAATCGGCCGCAGTCTCAGCAGTACCAATACGCCTGGAACGGCCAGGCCTGGGTTCTTCGAAGTACGGTAGGTTTTATTTTCTTTTTTCTCGTATCAATATTGCTGCCCTCCTGAAATCCCCGAATCTTCCTTCCTTGCCCTTCACCTGAAAGCGCACACCACACCTCGGCCATCCCAGCAAACCACAAAGAGGGAGGGACGTGGCCTCGACCTGAGGGTGTCCGGACTTTTCGAAATTTCCCTGGTCTCGTCATTATTCAGATGAGAGAGCTTGGAGTGGCACGGTCCAACAACCAGCTCTTCGACCGACTGTTCCTGCCTTTCGACCATAAATACCCTTTCGCTCTTCCTCTTCTCTTGCCCCAACCCGGCAACTTCACCAGCTCTTTTTCTGCCCCACCTTCATCATCGACCTGATCATCCACAACAACAAAAAACCCGGCCCGGCCCAACTTCACAACAACAACAACCGGGTTTGGTCCAGCTTGCCCACCATGAAGAACAAAGGCAAATCCTCTATGCGCGTTCACATCGACGACGGCGACCTGAGCCCGCGCTCGCGCCCTGCTTCACCAGCTCGAAGCATCGACCGTCGCTCGACCCATGGAAGCCCGGCGCGTACCCGTGCCTCGTCGACGTCGAGGGTTCGGTCGGCGTCGATCGTCGAGCCCACGAATGGTCAGCCGGCTGTCTCTGCTGCTGCTCCCTCGACCGGCGCGACTGTTGCGCCTGCTCCGGCCCCAGGTTCTGCTGCGGCTTCAATTGCGGCCTCCGCTGCTGCAGCTTCTGCCCGGGCTTCCATCGCCGCCTCGCAGATCACCGGCAATCGTTTCGGCGCTGCTGTTCCGCAGGTCGCCCAGCAGTTCGGCCACTACAGACCGCCCATCACCGTCGGCTATCCTCAGGCCAACGTTGGCTACCCTTATGGATTGTTTGCGCCAATCCCGAACACTGCGGCTCCTGTGGGCATCCCGCGCGTCTGCCCTCCCGATGAGCTGGGGCCTCCCCCTCCGCCCCCTCCTCCTCCCGCGATTCCGCCCGTGGTAAATCCCTACGGCGTCCACTTTCAGCCTCAAGTCCCTGGAACGGAGATGGGCCCCATGGTCCACAACTATACTCCCCGTCATGATCCGATGATGGCTGGTGGCGGCATGTACTACTCGGGTCAGCAGGCAACCGGTTACATGGTCAGTGCCTTGATCGGGTGGATGGCATTTTTGCGATTGATGATACCGACTGATCTGATCCATCTTCACCACATCCCAACCACACACGCATCATACCGTCTCAGAGACAGACAGCTAACTCGTTCTCTAGACCAACGGAGCTGTGGTCATGCAGCCCCAGCCGGCCATCGGCATGGCCCCGATCACCGCGCCGATGAACCCGATGGTGACGTACCACCAGTCCGGCCCGCCCATGATGATCCAAAACCACGCGGTCCCCAACGGTGCGCCTCTCATGCTCCCGGGTGCTACTCAAGTGGTTGGCGTTGGTGGTGGGTACCCCGCGCAGCCGCCGGTCCACGTTGATGCTGCCATGGGCGTCGGTTTGACGCCCAATGAGACGATTGCGCAGAACATACGCATTGCGCAGAACAACAAGGCTTATGAGCCGCAGGATTTCAAACCCGCTGATCCCGACCCGTACCGCAAGTACTGGTTCCGCGAGCTCAACGGCCACTGGGCGCTGTTCGACCGTCGCCAGATCGACCGCCTCGAGGGCCAGGCCCGCTGGTACCGTACTGATGAGGGTGTCTTTTACGCCATCCGCCTCTGTGAGTGAGGGGGCAAGTCGGTTCGTCGCAAGATTTCGGTGAGTCACTTGCACCTGTCATTTTCCCTCGTCTGATCACTGATGAATAGCCGGCTAGGTCCATGCTTTCCTTTCAGGTTTCTCTGGGTTTCGTTTCTTTTTGCTGCGGGTAGCAGCGCATCAAGATCGCGTCGTCATTTTGGGCAACCAGGCAACGATAATAGCGGGAGTCGCGAGCGATGGCGTCAGCGGCGTGATGGAATCGCCTGGTTGGGAGGATTTCATGGGGCTGCAGGTCACATCGATGGATAACTCTCTAGAGTTTGAGGTGCCTGGATTTCGGGATATGGGCGTTTTCAGGGCTATTTACTCCGTAGAGGATCAAGGATTTTCTCATCTGCGTGCTTTCCTTTGGATGTCGTTGTCTGGATGGTGGAGGTGCAACACCAAAAGGAAAAAGGTGATTGGTGAGGCTGAGCATGTTTTCACATGCAGGCACAACCCTGCAAGTTGCCGGCTTGGCGATGGTCCCTGGCAAGCGTCTGCGGTGGAGCGGAATCCCTGCGTTCATTGGCCTGCGATGACGAACATGCCAAGATCGCTGCTGCCCGGATGGGGAATTGAAGCTCGGCAAACGGATAAGTCGATCACCCCACCCGAACGACTGTTACCGAGAGCTCGTCACTTTCACTTCACCATCTTCAGACGTACCCTTCACATCTTCAGACGAACCCTTTACATCTTCCCTCTACTGATTCATCCATCCCCCATCAACAAACCACCCCATCACCAAAACAAACCCACAACCACACATAGTGCAACCAAACCCACCAGCAAAATGCTCCTCATCGGCCTAACCGGCTCCATCGCCACCGGCAAATCCACCGTCTCCTCCCTCCTCTCCCAACCCCCCTACTCCCTCCCCATCATCGACGCCGACCTGCTCGCCCGCAAGGTCGTCGAGCCCGGCACACCCGGCTACAAGGCCATCGTGTCCTACTTCGGCCCCTCCACCCCGGACCTCCTCATCCCCCCCGGGGATGACATGCCCGAGCACGGCCCCACGGGCCACGGCAGACCGCTCAACCGCCCTGCCCTGGGGCGCAGGGTCTTTGGGGACGATGAGAAGCGCAGGAAGGATAGGGCGGTGCTGAATGGGATTGTGCACCCCGCGGTGAGGCGGGAGATGTTTAGGGCTGTGGTGGGCGCGTATTTCAGGGGGGAGAGGGCGGTGGTGCTGGATGTGCCGCTGCTTTTTGAGAGCAGGTTGGATTTGTACTGTGGGACGGTGATGGTTGTGGCGGTGCGGGATCCGAAAGTGCAAATGGAGAGGTTGCGGAGGAGGGATCCGCATTTGAGTGAGGAGGATGCGGAGAATAGGGTGAGGAGTCAGGGGGATGTGAGGGAGAAGGCGAGGAGGGGGGAGGCTAGGGGACGGGGGAGGGGGGTGGTGGTTTGGAATGATGAGGGGAGGGAGGAACTGGCGGGGGAGGTGAGGAGGGCGATGGAGGAGGTCGAGAGGTGTAGTCCACAGTGGTGGAGTTGGTTGCTGTGGGCGTGTCCGCCGGCGGCGGCGGTGTTGGCGGCTTGGGGGTTTTGGAGGAATAAGAGGATTAATAGGGAGTGGGAAGAGGAGGAGTTGAGGGAGAGGGCGAAGTTGTGATTTTGCCGGGAGCTTGGGCCGTGACGGGGGTGACTGGCGGGGGTTGACGGCGGCCAGTCGTGTTGCTGCGGTGACTTTTCTATCTCGTCTTATCCTGCTGGTTGCTCCTGCTTTGAGCGAGCGAGCAAGCAAGTGAACCACAACATTTTTGCGCTCACAACAACATTTTCCGGCTGTGTTTTTGCAGACACCATCAAATTCACTTTCTTCTTTCTGCTTGTCGTCAATTGACTGCAATTGATGTCAGCAGCATCCGCCTTGCGTTGAGAAGTACGCCCAGTTTCGGTTTCTAGGCCGTGGTGTCGCTTTCCTTTTCTTGTTAGTCGAGGTCTTCGAAGACTTCAACGACCCATCAACCGACAACTCCGGCATCGTCATCCACTTCTCCAATATCAACTCATCCCTCCTTGTTGAAGATTGGGCCCTCCCAGCCAACTGGTATTTTTCGAAGTTCTTTCCGTTCGATTCCCCAGCAGCACACCACCATGCCTCCCCATTCAGTGTTCGAATGGATCGTCGGCCAGAACATCCCCAAGGGGAAAAAGAAAGAGGCTCCCCAGCGGGAATCCATCAAGATTGAAATGACGACCGACGATGAGACCGACACTGAGTCCATAACCGTCACCTACCCCCGCAACGGCCACTACCGGAAGAAGAAGAAGCCCAAGAAGACCAACCCAGTTAACCAGCCAGAGGCCAAGGTGAAGCGGGTCACCTTCTCGGAGAGGCCGCTCAAGTCTGCCCTCAAGAAGTCTCGCACGCCGTCGTCGTCCGAGGCCTCGTCGAAAGCCTCTTCAGAGGAGGAGTCCAGCGCCGAGAGTTCTTCTGCCGCCGCATCCAGCTCTGTCGAGAGCAGCGAAGAGGAGGCACCCAAGCCAAAGCCGAAGAAAAACGGCAAGAAAGCCAAGAAGCCGGAGCCCGCCGAGAGCAGCGAGGGCGATTCCAAGCCCGAGGCCAAGAAGCACCACAACTGCGCTTGCGCGTGTTGTGTGGCGAGCCTGATGCTGCTCGCGAAGATGGAGGAGATTACCAAGGGCGGGAAGAGCAGCGATGCGGAACCCAGCGATCAGAAGACAGAGCAGAAGAACGGCAATGGGAAGAAGGGCGATGGCAAGAACAATGGCAATGGCAATGGTAACGCCAACGGCAAGGACAACAAGGGCGGAGACAAGAACAACAACGGAAAGGCCGCTGCCAACAAGAAGGGAGCAAAGAAAGACGAGGAGACCACAGGCGAGTCCGAAACAACTGCGGGCGGCGACACCTCTGCAGCCGAGCCTGCCACGGAATCCGAGCCGGAGCCCCCGAAGGCGAACAACAAGAAGAACAAGAAGAAGGCCACTGTGGTTGTTTCTGAGCCCGAGATCACAGAGCCCGAGTCCGAGGCCGAGCCGCCCAAGAAGAACGGAAAGAATGGGAAGAACGGCAACAACGGGAAGAAAAAGGTCGTTGTTGTGTCCGAGCCGGAGACTACGGAGCCCGAGACCACTGGGCCAGAGTCTGAGCCTGAACCGCCAAAGAAGAATAAGAAAAAGGGGAAGAAGGCAAACAAGGGCAAAAAGCAAGAGACAGAGGACTCGAGCAGCGACGAGACCGAACCAGAGAAGGATGACAAGAAGTCCAAGAACAAGGGAAAGAAAGGCAACAGCCCGAAGAACGGAGAGAGATCAGGGAATGGTAAAGACAAGGCGGAAGCAAAGAAGGATGGAGACATGGGCGATGAGGCGAAGAAGAATGACGCTTCCGACGAGAAGAAATCGGACGCCGGGAGCCACCCTAATCTGATCATGCCTGCCCGCGAGAGAAATCTCAAGATGGAGCACGTGGTTGAGGATCCGACCAAAGATGCGCCGCCCAACGCCTACTTCGATAGTGAGGGCAACTTCTGCCGGGTCTACCATGGTCCCTACTGGGGCGGCTATCCTTATGGATATCCTCCTGGGGCACCGGGGTTCCAGTACCCCCAGGCTAGTTACCCACAGACTGGCTGGCCGCCTGCCCCTGTTGCTGCCCCTGTCCCTGAGAAGGAGTCCCAATCCAAGAAGATATCACCCAAAAAGGCACAGCCAAACGAGTCTCAAGGCAAAGAATCGCAAGAGAAGAAAGCATCGCCCAGCAAAGAGCCCGCCAAGGAGACGCACGCCCGCCAGCCCAGCATCCCCCCAGTCCCTCTTGGCTTCCCGCCTCCCCTCCAGACTCCTTACCCACCCTGGGGCCAGCCATACATGCCATACCCCCCTGCCTACGGCAGCCAACCGCCCGGCCCCTACGGTATTTCAGGCATCCCCGCCGATAGATCCGTCGACCCCTACGAGGTGCTCCGCCGCCAGGGCTTCTCCCTCACCCCGCTCCTCGGCCCAAAGCCCGTCGACAGGGAGAAGGAGAAGGAGAAAGACAACGAGCGGAGGAAGTCTGGCGATCCTGGGAGGAAGCCATCTCTTGATATTGGCTGGCGCCCTGATGGCACGTACAAGTTCGCGAAGGGAAGCGGCATACAGTGGCAGTCGCCCATCACGCCCTGGATGAAGATGTCCAGCACCAAGGACAAGAGCAAGAACGGGGGTGGGTCTGATCGTCAGTCGAGGAAGGTGGGGAGCAACAACGGTGGTGGTGGTGGTTGGGGTGGGAATGCCAGCAACAAGGATGGGGGTAATAACAACAACGGCGGTGGTGGTGATACCTGGGGCGGCAATGCTGGGAACAACGGCAGCGGTGGTGGTGGTAATGGCTGGGGAGGCAGCAAAAGTGGCGACAACCAGAATACCGACTGGAACGCCCCCGACAACAGCAGCAACAAAGGCCAGACTTGGGGCGACACCGGCGGTGACAACAACAACGGCAGCGGCTGGGATACCAACAACAACAACGACGGAAACAACGACACCTGGGAAAACAACGACACCACCAACAACAACAACACCAGCAACTGGAACCAGGACAACACCACCACCAACAAACCCCACTCCCCCGACCTCCGCCCCGACCCGGTCTGCTCCATGCCCGGCTCCTGGGAGGGCGCTGGCGAAACCACAGGCGGAGGCGGCGGAACCACCAGCTGGGCCGACCCGAGTGCTGCGCAGGGTGGTGGGCCTGTTGAGTGGTAGTGAGTGGTCTTTTCTCCTTCGCAGTTGGCCTATGGCCGGGTTGATACGGGCATCCGGTTTACCGCTCATCTCTCAACGTCTAAGGGTTTCTCTTCTCTTGATTCCCAAGAGGAGAGACGGCACCAGACCGATGGAGAGAGGCCATTATGATGAGATGGGGTTCCATGCGACGACTATCCCTGACGTCCTAGCCTCCTTCCAGTTCCTTGATGCTTCTTCCTCGGATTTTCCTTCTCTCATCGAGAGGCGGCAATGGACCTGCGTCACGGCAAGTTTGATACCGATATGGGAGGATTTACGAGGCGAGACACCCCGGGTTAGAAGTTCCAGTTGGCTTTTGCTTCCTACCTACTGGCTGGGAAGCTTTGATCATGGTTTTGAGGTTGGGCCTTTTTACTCCTTTCTACCTTAATCAAGGAGGAGGGGGGTGGGAGACGGGGGTCGAGGGGCGCAACGGAGGGTTCTACATGATTCAGGGGTTATTCAGGAGATTAGAGGATGTTGATGTATGTACATGTAAAAGACAACATTGAAACACATTTCCAAAACTTCGTGTACCATTGTGAGGCATCAGAGTAAGTCTATGGGCTCTTGCTGGGTTTTTCAAGAGCGCGCTGAGGCTTGAAGCCGGCTGAGCCCAATCAACTTGGGGGAAGGGATCACGATATGAAACCAGAGACAACACTCAGCACAACACTCGATGCACGATGGACTGGAGAGTAGAGTTTGCTACAGATGAATTGAGTGGCATGTAACTGCATAAAACTAATCTCTCGCTCCAACAACAGACCAACAACTCCCCTTTCGTGTTGACATCCAGGCTGGCTGTGGGCTGGCACCCGTTGTGGACCGCAGTCTACAGATTAAGCCATGGATCGGAGTGTGTTTCTACCCCTTTTTCCTCCAAAAAGCAAAGAATGACTGAGAACCAATCTGAGAAGAGAGCAACGGTGGAGAAGATCCCCAAGCAACGAGTGGACGTGACGATGCAGCCGAGGCTTACTCGTCATCCTCGTCAGACTCCTCTTCCTCGGCCTCCTGAAGCCACTTGATGAAGGGCTCGGCGGCCTTGCGGACCTTCTTGGAGGTGGACAGGTCGACGTACTTCTTGGAAGCCTTGCTGCCCCACTTGACGGCGACCTCCTCGGAGACGAGGTCGTGGTGGTAGTAGAGCTGCAGGATCTTGACGACCTTGTCCAGCATGTCCGGGTGCTCGCCGAGGTGGTGGCCGATGAGGCGCTCGGTGCCGCCAAGCAGGGCCTTCTCGTGGCGCTCGCTGGTGATGATCTGGCAACAGTTAGCAAAGCGATGCAATTAGATTCGTGTTTATGAGGAGACCTACCCGCTTCAGCATAGGAGCGCGCTTGCCGATCTGGGCGCAGATGTTCTCGTCGAAGACGCACTGCACCAGAACAAGCACGGTGCGGTGCTTAGCCTCGATGCCCAACTCCTTGGCCTTGACATAGATGTCGACGTCGTCGACATTGCTAACGCCACCCTTCTGCTCGGCCTGCTCCTGAATCCAGGTGCCCAGCTGGTCGTAGACGGTGTTGCCACCGCCCTCGCCATCCTCATCCTCGTCATCGCCGTTCAGAACGAGCTTCTGCTTGAACTCGCCGGGCAGCTGCTGCTGGCGAGCCTTGACGGCCTCCTCGCTCATGTCCACAGCCCAATCGTCGTCCTTGATCTCAACCTCCTTGACCTCGAGATCCTGAGCCTGAGTCTTAATCTTGCGGGTCAAGGCGTCATCGTCGCTCTCAAAGCCATGGTCCTCGCCGTTGGGAGAGGCCTGGTCGGAACCATTGTCATCGCCACCGGAGCCGTTTTCGTCGCCCTTGCCGTTCTGCTTGGCCTTGCGGGCGGCACGGCGCTCAGCCTTGTCCTTCTTGGTCTTCTTGGGAACGTTCTTGAGCATGAAACCGCTGAGCTTCAAGCGCAGATCAACATCGGTGCGCTGGCCGCAGGCCTTGCAGTCGAGCGTGATCATGCCATTCTTGATGTGGACGTCGGTCTCGGGGTTCTTGCACTTCTTGCAGAGAACGAACTTAGAGATGAAGCCATCGAGGAGCTCCTGAAGCTTGCTAGCCTCGTGGGCGCCGTTGATGATCCAGCGATCATCAGGGGGGTCGATGTTGGTCTGGGCACCCAGCTCGAAGCCGAAGTACTTGATGAGGTAGGAGCCGGGGCGGGCCAGCGACTGAGCGACGCTGCTCAGGTTGACAACAACGGTCTTGATGCCGTTACCCTTGCCTTCGATCTTGGTCTGGATGCGCTCCATCTTGTAGCGATAGAAAGGGTCGCTGACATCGCGGCGGACGTTGACGAGGGAAGCCATAGTTGCGGTGTTGGCTGTTTAGAGCTTGAAAGCTGGTTGGGTTGAGTGGACGAGGATATTCTTGACGTTCTGGGACGTTGTGGGAGTCTGACAAACTCTAGCAGAGCAGACTATTGGCGAGGATTCGACGGGCGGCGAAGGGAGGCAAGGTGTCAGTAGGACGTGAGAGGCGGCGTTGACATAGGGTAGAACTGGCGACAGTCGGAGGCATGCATGAACGCTGAAGGCGAGAAGTCGGGGTCTTTCAACCGTCAGAACTGTTAGGACAACAGGGTTTCCGCGCTATGCGAAACGGACGCAGCTCGAGCGGGGGAGTGTGTCGGAAGACGGAGTCCTTGTCGTGCTGATACATAAACAACGCTTTGCTGCGTGTCGAAGTTGGGTGTTGATTTGTGACGGCGATGCCGGGTGGTTTGGCGGAGCGAGGAAGACTTGGTGCGTGGACGACGGATCAAACGCGCGAAATTTTCGCTCTTGGGATTCTCGGAATCTGGGGAGTTGCGGAGGAGCCCAGGCGTTGGGAGTGGAACCAGTGGATGATGGACGCCCAGTTACGGACGGGGTGGCGGAGGGTTGCTGAAAATACTTGAAGCTGTGGAGAAGGTTGGTTGTTCTGCTGGAAGATCCAGAGACGATGGAGATGGGGGATGGCTGCTTTATGGACCGGGAGTGAGGAGATGTGGATTGCCAAAGTTTTCGTGTGCAGAGGAAATGCTGATGAGCAACGCAAAAGCCGAAGGGGTGAGGTGGAGAAATCTGAAAGGCCAGAAAAGGCACACAGACAGGCTCCACAGCCTGAGGCAGCCACGCTAACCCGAACCGAGCCGTGTCAGGTTGCCCCTGTCCCCACTGAAGAAAGAATCTAATTCGCCTCCTGCCTTCGATGTTTCTGCTGTTGCTTCGACAGTTCCAACAGGGCCACAGGAGCCACAGCTCGGCCAAATTCCAGGCTGCCCGCCGTTCTTTGTGAGGACGGCTTTTCTCGGGGCAAGCCTAACATGTTGTTGGACATGCTTTTTGCAAGCTGTATCTTCCAACAATCAGCTCCCCAGTTAGTTAGCTGTTGGGCGAGATATGTAACTCCAAGATGCAATTCCTCGTTTCGTTGCCTGGACTCTGGGGGAACACCCGACACAGAACACACCACTCGCCCCGCCTCGTTCCAGCCTGCAGTCCAAGGCTCCATTGTCTTCAAACACACCTCGGCTGTGGGTCTGCTTGGCAAGAGTTCCATTGTGTACCTTTTGGCCAGGCAGTCCATGTTTGCCCAATGAGCCAACTATCTCTCGTCCGGCTCTCTCGGGCGAGAAGTACCATCCTTTCTTCGCCTTCAACAACAGCCCCGTTTGCCCTGAGCAATCTGCACATTCATTGATACCTCGGCTGACTCAGGTTGCCCACTTCCGCGGTTTGCTTGTCCATTGTCACACACGAGTTTGAACTGCAAGGGATGAACTCCCCCCTTCACCTCCCTCACTTATACCCCATCCCCCACCTCCAGAGGCACAAACCTCAACAAGCACCTCTGCCCCACCGGGCGTGACGAGATCAGCTGGTCCGACATCTCCATATCCTCCGGCCGCATCGTAGCATCGGGCAGGGTTGTAAACCGGGAGTACACTGCCTGGAGCAGCATCTTCATCTCGGCCAGTGCCAAACTATCATGCCCCATTAGCATTCCCAGACCCATATTACTGCAAACCCCCAACAACCAAATCCCAAAACACTTACTGTTTCCCAATACACCCCCTCCCCCCAGCAGCAAAAGCAAAAAACGCCCCCCTCCTCTCCCTCTCTCCTTTCTCCTCCAACCCTAGGTACCAACAATGTCAGTCATTCCATTCTGTATCAACGTAATTCAGGAACATCTCAGGAGGAAAACACCTGCTGTGATAACTAAAAGTGTGCAAACCCAAGACCACCAAAAAGTATGCAAAAACACCAAAAAAAAAAAAAAAAAAAAAAACATCACTTACACCTCTCAGGCCTAAACTCCCCCGCCCCCTCAAACACCCCCCCCTTCACCCTCCTGAGCCTCCCCACCGACCAAGCCTGACAACTCACCGTCACCCCCCCCGGCACAAACCACCCATCCACCACCCTCCCGCCCTCCGGCACCCGCCGCGGAAGTGACATCGGAATGGCGGGGAAACACCTCAACCCCTCGGTGACGACTGCGTCGAGGTAAGGGAGGGTGTCGAATCCTACAGTGGCACTGTTGGAGGAGGGGGAGGAGTGGGAGAGGAGTTCAGCCTGGAGCTTGCGTTGGTAAGGGAGGGAGCGGGGCTGGGAGAGCTCCCACATCAGGAAGCAGAGCGCATCGCCTGTGGTGTCGATGCCGGCGGCCATGTGGTCGAGGCACTCGGCTGCTGTGTCGAGGGGGGTGAGGGCAGGCTTTTGTTGTTTTTGGGATGTGTGGAGGCGGTTGAGGAGGGTGAAGGGTGCGGTGTCGGGCTTGGTGGAGGTGGTGAGGACGAAGGAGTCCGCGAGGGGGGTGAGACGGGGGGAGGCGAGGAGGCGGAGGAGGGGTTGGAGGAGGGTGTGTAGGGTGGGGTAGTGGTGTTGGATGAGGCGGTCTGAGTGGACGGGGGGTTAGAGGCGAGGGGGTTGGAAAGGGGGGTGGGGGGGAGGTACTTTGGAGGCTGTCGTCGAAGGTGACTTCGCGCATGATCTCCTCGTCTTTGGAGAATTCGAGAGAGTTGGCGCCGTGAGGGTGGAAGAGATGGTGCGTGATGCAGTCGAAGGCGTATGAGTGAAGGTCTGGGATATAACTGGCTTAGAGGAAGGCAGAAGGCCGGCAGGGTGGCAAAGACGTACAGATCTAACGATCTGTTAGTATGTCTCTGGCAGTGCATTTTGTGGGAACGTACATAAAGATCGAGGCTTCCGCCCACGGATTGGGAGCACTTCTTGACGAAGTTGGCAGCCCGCTCGGCGATGCCGTCGAGGGACTGCGGCCGGACGACGTTGGTGTTGGCGTAGCGGTCCGCGAGGATGCGCTTTCTCTTTGCGTGCTGGCAACAGCCATGTCAGCCAGGTAGGGAGATATCATCGTCACCAGAAGCGCTCACATCGTCCTTGTTCAAAGTGGTGAACATAGTCCTGCATCCAAGGCCATCAGTTTTCATGACATCAAATGTTGTCATACCGGCAGGACATACCTCCTATTGTAAACTTTGAACAAGTCATAAAACTCAGTCTTATCATAGCCACTGCCGCCCGAGCAGTATATCTCTTTCACGGCTGCCGCCGAGGCAAAGGCGACCTCGTCGGGAGCAATTCGAACGGATGGTCCAAACTTCAGGTGTAGGTCATGGATGTACCGGGTCCGATTTGCCCTGAACTCGTGCCATTTCAATACTAATGATGTGAACTTTGCGTACCAGGGTCCCGGAATTTTGTGGAGTGGCGAGCAGAGGCCGTGCCAGAGAGTGTGGGCGGCGAGGGGAACAAGGAAGAGAGGAATGAGGAGCAAGGAGAGCATGATGCGGTGTTGTCCTGGGTCTATCTTGACATGTTTGAGTGTCGGTTGGTTGTTGTTGTTGGCAGGTTTAACAGTAAATGCGGGATGGGGTCACAGGTCTGGAGTCTAAGATACCAAGATGGCTAGCTGGACGCGGAGGGGTAGCTCACGGGGTGCACGGGCCGTTAGACTCCGGGTCATTGCCGGGGTCCCGGGGCCGCGAGTTTAAGTCCTGGGCTGCACTATCAACAACGCTGATAGGGAACTGGCCATGCGGAGCCGGTGATCTCCAACGCTTAACTGTGTTTACTCTATGATTCTGCTCAAGGCTATCTATCATCTTGGAACTCGACAATTCTTACTCCTTCTTGCCACCAACCAAGCCCTTCAACCACGACGGCGCGCCCAATCCTGACTGTGCCTGTGGCGGGTACTCCTTGCCGTCCTTCTCAACCTTGGGCTCACAAGTACACCACTGATCCTCGGGAACGTTGGCGAAGACGGAGGCGACATGGTTGCCGCACCCGCGCCAAGTCTGCTTGTCTGGGAGGTGTTAATGGCGAGTCAAGGCAGCATACCAGGAGTTTGGTACCTACGGCAGGTCAGGCAAGTAGCACTCATGCACATGATGAAGGTGTTGGGGTGGTTGTGAAGCGGGTGAGGTAGGTTTGTTGATAAGGTCTGGTTGTTGGGTTGAAGCTCGAAGCTCGATGTGGGGTTGATAAGCGCGTGGTGAGCTCGGCAAATTTGAGTCTTCAAGAACGAGACGTAGGGACTTGGATAGTTGAGAGCTGAAAGTTGGAATGGGGAGAGGCAGCAGGCCGGCCTAGATATTTCCTCACAGCAATTCTATCCTCTGGTTTGTCACGACTCACGAGAAGTCGCCGAATCTCTGGCATCACAAAAACGACCCCACCATCGTCATCGGCGAATCTGGTGGGCCACGGCCGGGCGGGGACCAAGCTCGGGGGACAAGGCGGGGCAGTAATTGCCGGTAATTGTTACCATTTTGGCGTATTGGTTTACAATACCGACTGTTCCCCGAACCGAGACCCGCGATATCCGGTCATCTCTTCTCGATCTCGGCGAGGAACCGGGCAACACGATCTGCCAGCCATGACTGCCCGTCCTCGTTGTCAACCCGGTGGTTTGCACCGGGGATAAGCCCGCTGAGCTCGCTGGCAATACCCGGCTTGCAGAAGCTTTTCCACTTCTTGACAAGCTCCGGCACATCCAGCCGCGGGGACACCCACTCGTCCTTCTCCGAGGGCATAATGAGAACAGGCTGCTTCAGCTTGCCCCAAGTCTTCTCCAGTTTCTCGTCGGGCAGGTCTGAAGAGAAGTAGTCATCATCGCCTCTGCCTCATCGTCAATGCCTCCTGTCCCAAGCTCAAACCAACCCCCCAAAGAGCAGACTTACCCAACCCCCGCCAGCGAACACCACCGATACGCCGTAATCGGACTTCCCCTCCACCCCCTCGGCAAAACCTCCCTCTCCATCACCTCATCCGCCCTCCCCTTCCTCACCATCTCCTCCGCCACCCTCAACGCCCCCTCCACCTTCCCCCCATCCTCCGTCATCCCAATAGCCTGCCTATCCGACACCGGCCCCTGCAACACAAACCCATCCACCCTCGCCTCCCCCTTACGCCCCGGATCAGAAACCTCATACCCCTCCCTCTTCGTCCCGTACTCCATGCAATCCTGACACCCGGTCGAATGGCCCATCAGCACAACCCTCTTCTTCCCAAGCTTTGTGCGCAGATGTCGCACCAGCTCGGCGAGTTCGTATGTGTCTTCGTCGAGGGACGAGTAGCCGTAGCCGGTGTGGGCGGAGTAGAGGCGCGTTTCGAAGACGGAGTAGGAGAGGTGTGGGAGGGTGGAGAGGTGCAGGGCGAGGGCGCGGACGTAGGGGATGGAGTTGGGGCCGTCGCCTAGGCCGCCGATGAAGATGAAGGCGTTTTCTGGGGGGGTGGGGGGTTGTTGTTGGTGAGGGGTTGGGGGGGGGAGGTGTTCGTAGGCTTGGGTGATCCGGGGTGCGCCGTTGGAGTGTAGCTCGGTGAGGTAGGAGTGGACTTGGACTGGGTAGGGGGGTGGAAGGAGGGGTTGGGTAGACATTTTTGGGAATAGGGGTGGTTGAATAGTTGATGGTCAGAAGGGTTGGAAGTTTGTGTGCGGTTGAAGAGTGTGGTTGGGCGGTGGATGTGAGGGAAGGAAGTTTGGTGAGCAAATCTTGAACTGCGGGGTAAGCCTGAAGATCCGTATGAACCTTCCTCACAACCAGAACCTGTGGTCGAAAGTTGTCACCCAATTGAGGTGGCACTGGAAATACCCAATCTCTTGGGTCACAATTTCCGATCAAATTCGAGAGGCAGATGCTAAAAGAAAAGAAGACAAAGTAGGGGGGAGTACGTGACAAAAAAATACAAAACACTAAGTGAAGCAGTCCTTCAGGGAAGTGAAAACAAAACCACGAAAAATACCAGGTACCTTTATATACCTTCTTTAGCTGTACTTCTTCAAACTTTGTTTTCCCATTCTATTTCCTTTCCGTGAACGAATGGGATTGGTAGATAAAAGGAGTGTTTACAGTGTTACCAGGGCAACCAATCTAGCCCCTATTTTCCAGTGGTGATGGCAAGAAACCTCTTTTCCTAGATTGCAGGAACATGAAAACTCAGTTGGGATAATAGCGCTGGTTTCGTCACTCTGTTCGTTCTTATAAGCCAATTTCACACAACCGGTTCTCACAACAGAGCTGCCTCAAGGGAGAATGGGTTCGAAACACCTTTGCCAAGTGAATCTTGGCCATTTGTCCACACACTTCTTGGGCAAGCAGCAAACCATGTACTCGAGAGCACCCGCACTGTGCGCCGTGCCAACGACCATCCACACACCCGCACCCTCTCGACCCCTCCATATTGAGGGCAGATGGGCTGCCAGGAATGCCACCAGGTAAACTCAACAGACTGCCCAGCTCTTCCAGGTCCCTATCATTATGCCTCTCTCCAAAAGAAGAAGGCTTCCACACTTGCTGAACGTTGGATCTTGAAGACCAAAAGACATGCTTTCGTTTCACAGCCCAACATCAGCAGGCAGCTTGCGGCTTCTTGTTTTGAGCCTTCTGTTGGTATTCATCTTGTACCTTCACATCCGCAGAAGGAACCAACGGAAGGTGAGATCCCCTCACTCACCACACACTTGCTTCACTTGCCACTAAACCTGCGCTCCTCCAGCTCGACACCGCCCTCGCAGAACAACACAACTGCAAACCCGTCCTCCCACGCGTCCCTTACAAGTGGCCCCTTGCCCTAGACCTCCTCAAGGTCCAATACGACGCCCTCTTCAGCGGCCACACCCTCGAAGCCCTAACCGATTACATCACAATCGCAGGCACCGTCCGGCTAGAGCTCTGTGGAGTAACAGGATACATCACCACAGACCCCGAAAACGTAGGCACCATCCTCACCAAGAAGTTCGAAGACTACGGCCTCGGATCCCGCCGCCTCGCATCCCTGCCTCTTCTTGGAGAGGGAATCTTTGGTCAGGATGAGTCGCAATGGAAACATTTTCGTGAACTTATCCGTAGGCAATTTGCTCGGGTTCAGAAGCAGAGTCTCCAGGCATTTACGCCCCATGTTAAGGAGTTGGTGTCGAGCCTCAAAACTGTGGCAGCGGCTGGTGAGACTGTGGATTTGAAGCCTTATTTCTTTGAATTTACCCTTAACACCACCACGAAGCTACTGTTTGGTGAGAACTCCAGCATTTTACCCAAGACCGAGCGCGATGCTCTTCGGGAAAGCTTTGACTACGCTGCGATGGGCGTGGGGATTCGTTTGAAATTGGCTGAGTTGGGAGTGTTGTACAGGCCTGCTAAGTTTCAGCGGGCGTGTAAAGTTGTCAGGGACTGGGCGTCATACTTTGCGGGGAGGGCGCTCAAGTATAAGGATGAGGTTGGGGTGGAAAAGGCGGCGGAAAAGTATCCGTTTATTATTGATCTGTGGAAGGAGATAGGGGACCAGGAGATGGTTCGCGATCAGCTGCTTCATGTTTTGATTGCCGGTCGGGATACGACTGCTGTTCTTTTAAGTTGGACTTTGTGAGTGTTCTTCTTCATACTGGCTCGAACCTGTTCACTGACGTAGATGTCAGTTTCGATCTGGTTCGCAACCCGGATATCCTCGGGAAGCTGAGGCGGGAAATTTCTACGGTCCCTACAGACAGTGAAGTCACACGAGAACGAATCCAGAAATTGCCTTTCCTAAGATGTTGTCTCAAAGAGAGTAAGTTTCCATCTGCTCTTTTCCAAACCTCACGACGCTGATACCCGCCTGCTGTCTAGCTTTGCGCCTCTATCCTCAACTCGCCCTCAACTTCCGGTTTGCCAACAAAACCATCATTCTTCCACGCGGTGGAGGCCCTGATGGAAAGTCACCTATCCTCATTCCAAAGGGAAGCGGTGTTGGGTGGTCTTCGTACCATATACATCGTCTCGAATCTATCTATGGGCCGGATTCGAGGATGTACCGGCCGCAACGGTGGGAAAATGGAGAGCTGATAAAGAAGGCGGCCCGAGGGTCTGCCTGGGCAGTAAGAGACACTTTGAACCCCGCTCTGCCCATGCAAGGTGGTTGACTGACTCTTTTCACAGAGGACTTTGCGTTGATGGAAGCGAGCTACGCTGTCATTCGCGTTTTGCAAGCTTTTCCGTGCACTCGATTGCGGTCTGATGTTCCAAACGAGCCTGCGGGGGCAGAGAGGCAGAGCTTTATCATTGTGTTGACGCCCCTGGACGGTGTTCAAGTCACGCTGGCATGAGAATGAGATGGGCGCTCAGTCGAAGCAAAAAGGCAGATATGTAAGGTCAAAGGTAGAAGACGAGTCCCAGATGTCCAAGGCAGCTCTGGTATTTTTGACCATTTAAATGCCCGAAAAATCCCCCCTCCATCCCTCATGCCCAACAATGAGTCGAAGTAAGAGTTGAGACATACCTGCTCAGAGTCCCTCGAGACTCTGGTTGGCTGACGTCTTTAAACCACCGTTTACCTGAAGACCCGCTGGACCCTTCTACCAAAGCAGATCTCCTCTCAATCAGGAGATTCTACGCAAGACCATACTCCTTAATCAGTTTCTCAGCGCACGTAGCACCGGTAATATCTGCCCAACACACCCCGGGTCAGCTCCTATCCCACCCCAATAGAAAACAACGAAGAACAGCACAACTTACACGCCACACTCTGTACATGACAACTCATCAGAACCGGCACACCGCTCATATCCGCCACCCTCAACCCCTCCAACCCCATAACCCTAAAATTCCTATCCACCGCCGCACCCGCATCCCCCTCCCTCCCCATCTTCACCGTCCCCGTCATATGCCAACTTGACGTGATAGTCTGCGCCCAATATTCCAGCAAATCATCCTCCTCCCCCGACTTGGGCGCCGTCACCGTATTCAACGTATCCTTAGCGTACGCCTCCGTCTTGACAAAGCGCAGCCCCTCGCGGAGCGCCTCGACGGCGGTGCGGCGGTCGAAGGGGTGCTGGAGAAATTTATAGTCGAAGAGGAGGGGGACGTTGGGGTCGGAGGATTGGAGGGATACGGTTCCGCAGCTTTGGGAGTTGCAGAGGAAGATAAGGAGGCAGGAGTAGTTGAGGTTGGAGGGAAGGAAGTTGGGGAGGGGAGGAACCAGTGGATGGGGAAGTGCGTGAGGATTTCAAAGTGGGGAATTGTTGAGGAGTTGAGGTAGCGTTGTTCGGCCTCGGGGAGGGATTGGAACTCGGGGGTGGAAGGGAGAGAGTCTAGTTTGAAGTAGCCGATGGCTAGCTCGGTGGCGAACTTGGTCCAGGGGCCGGTGCTGTGCTGTTTCCACTCTTCTAGGGCGGCGTCCATGGCTTGTTGGTTGCCGTAGAAACCGACACGGACAGTGCTGCCCTCGGTGCGGGTGTACACAAGGGGGCAGAAGGCGTGGTCTCGAAGACCTTGGCCGATAGCTGGGGATGAGTGGACAACGGGAATGCCGAATTTCTCAAGCTCCTGCTTGGGCCCAATCCCGGAATGCATGAGGATCTGCGGGGTGTCGAGCGAGCCCGCCGTCAAAATAACCTCCTTGGAAGCCAAGTACCGTTTGCCGTTTGTCTCGACAGCGACAGCCTTCTCGCCCTCCAGCACGACGCGCTGCACCGGGGACTCGGTCACGATGGTGAGGTTCTCAGGGCACGACACCAGCAAGTCTTGTGCCGTGGAGCGCTTTCCCTTGTATTATTACGAGCTGATTAGCAAGGATAGGCCGATGGGATTACCCGAGTTGTGGTCCGGGTTTAGCGGGTATCCTGCCTCCTCAAAGGTCTCGAGCAGCGGGACGAGGTCGTCCACGCACTCGGCCGGAAAGCCAATGTCAAGAGGTCCGGATGAGCCATGGTTTGAGGCCTCGGCCGCGGCGTATTTGCTGCTGATGCCCGCCGGGAGAGTCTCGCGGTGGAAGTTCTCCAAGCGCTTGTGGTGTGCCTGGCAAGCCTCCCAGCCAAAAGCATAGTCGCCCACAATGCGTGCCCACTCATCGTAGTCGTCGCGGGCGCCGAGGGTGTAGACACCAAAGTTGATGACGCTAGATCCGCCGAGACCAAGGCCCCTGGAGTAGTCGATCTCGTGACCGTTGCAGTGGGTTTGGGGTGTGGTCTTGTAGCCCCAGTTGACGTTCTTGTCCGTGAAGGTCAACCAACGCTTGTCATCAACCCGAAGGTTTGGGTCGTCATTCTTCCCGCCGGCCTCGAGCAAGAGAACTTTGGGCTTCTTGGGGGAGTGAGCCAGATCTCGGGCAAGTGCGCAGCCCGCAGGTCCGCCTGTTTGTGATCGTCAACGTGCCGCCCCGGATAAGACGTGTAACCAAAGAAGGGGATCACCTACTTCCCACAATTACAAAGTCATACTCGGATGCCACTGTTGTTTGAATCTTGGTTTGAAATTGGAAGGAATTGCAATGGTTGCTCTGAGACTCAGGACAAGGGTGGGGTTGACGATGAGATCGGCACAGGAGGGGGTTGGGGTTGAAACCTCGGGTACCACAAAAATGGCTGCCTGTGTTGTGAGAGAGGGAGGCAAGCCCCTTTTGAACCCGGGAGATGTGGACGAGAGGAAGCGAAGTGTCCCTAGGTGGTGCAGTTGACTTGGCCATGTCATAAATGTTGAGAAACAGGTCAGGTAAAGCTCAGGGGTTCATCTCACACAGTCGTTCGAGCTTCTCCCCATTGCAATGACACGGGAACTAGAGACAAAGGGTTGTTCCGCGTAGGATAGCATTATGTTCCTTGCACATGCAGCCGGAAAGCCTTCCCGGCACTCAACGCCTCTGACCATGCATGTCCGGTCCGCCGGGTGTGTCCAGGGTTTGTTTGTCTCAAAATCCAGAACTGTCGGTTCTGAATAATTTGATGAGTGCTTCTCAGAGCTATACTTTCTGAGGAGTAATTGTATGTAGTACTTATCTTAGGCGGCCGTTATGTCGTTGAGAATGTGAAGAGAAACGTCCAAATCTCTGGACTAGGGCCCGTGAGCCTCTGCCTATCGAGATATGCAAGGGGACCAACGGAGCAGTATTGACATACGAGGAAGAGCCCAGGCCTTCTCACCCCTCTGACCGACGCAGAGAGGAGCAGAATTTGTTGATAGAATATGCGAGCATCTTGTGTGGGGTCTGGGCTTCGATGATGCCCAGAACATCTGGGCGCACCTTTACAAAAACCATTCCACCCCGATCATGATTCAGGACAGAAGACATGAGCTCTGAAGAACTCAGGTGTTACCGTTAAGACTTTTGGCGGTGTCCGTCCTTGACAAATCCCATTCCCAATGGCCGGGAATGTCGAGGTGTTCGCCCTCCTCTCGTTGGCGGTGGTCATCATTGCTCTGCGGATAATCCTCCGCTTAAGGAACGTCGTATTGTGCGGACTGCAGCTCGATGACTACCTTATGCCGGTTGCTGGGGTGAGTTGTAAACACCCTTTTCTTTGTTTTGCTCCGTAGTTTTCTTTTCTTTCTCAGTTTTCTTCTCCTTTTGTTTTACCCTACCTAACAACCCAGCTTCAGCTAACGGATGACAACTCAACTGGCAGATTCTCTGCATTATCGATTTGTTAGCTGCTATTTATGTCGTAGCCAAAGCCAATGGCCTTACCAACAGTTACATGACGGACGAGCAGCGCGCTTCTCTCGACCGTAGCTCGCAAGAATTTGCGGACCGTGTCCTGGGTTCCAAAATCCAGGTCTTTGGCTGGGTCCTCTACGCTGCCAGCCTTTGGTGTGTCAAAGTCTGCGTGGCCGTCTTCTACTCGAGGCTTACGTGTGTGCATCTTCCCTCTTGATCAACAACTAAGACTGATAAGTGAGACAGAACGCAACTGGCAAACTTGAAGATTCGCGTATATATTGCATATCGTATCTGTCGCACCACTGCGCGGGGAATGAAGCAATTGATTCAGCACCAAATACCACCACCAGGATGGAACTCAAAGGGTTGTTCAGTGTTGTTGATGTTGTTCGTTGATTTGGAAAAACTGTCTGGCTGGGCTGGGCCACGCAGATAGAAGAGGGGTAGATATGCGCTAACCCAGGTGGCTTGTTGCCCCCTGCGGTTCGACAGGACGGTGGTGTTGGGAGTTCGATGATTGGGGATGGGGGTGTTCTTGGGGGTGATGAGAACAAGGGGGCAGCGAGGCGCAGTGTAGAAGGGCGTCGGAGAGGTTCATCACCATGATCGGAAGAGGTGGGACGTTATTTACCAGTCCTTGTAGCGAGGTATATAGCATATTTTGGCACCTTACGTGAGGAAGCGCGCATTTGTGGTGGTTCCTGAGAGCGAAAAGCCTGGATCAGGAGCCTTGTTGACACTGTCAGGACAATAATGACGGTCTACAGGGCTCAACCAACACTCTCGAACATTGATTCCCTGTTTTGGTTAGAGTGAGGCTACTAAGCCCTGTTCAAACTCCCAAACCTGACGACGGGAATCTTCCAAGTTAGGCTGAAAAGGGCCAGTGGACTGTGCCGCAGAGGGCGTTTGCGGGTGTTCCAGAGGTCCCCTACTGCGGGCAGCTGGGTCCTTCTCCCACTCTTTCACAAACCAGAAACAACCGAGCTGAAGCACTTGAAGCAATCATCGCGAATCTCATCAAATTTATTGACGGTAAGCCAACCACATCGCTTATAGCCGTTGTCAATTCGACAGAATCCTTTCATCTGTCCTTTTCCACATTATATCAATCCTTCAGAGTCTGTCCCTCGGGGTTCCCACTGAACTCGAACCTGACACCAGGCCTCAACCTGGCGCGAGTCACCTGAGCTATAGCTAATCCTATGGCTTCCACGTTCTCGCGTGCGCTCACAGGGAGAGTGGTGCAGCCAGTTCGTGGCCTTCTTCCCCGTGCTGCGTACACCTCTTTCCCTCGGCGGCTCATTTCTCGCCACGGAC
>JAPDFF010000077.1:0-102790 GCA_027569505.1 Chloridium humicola | reverse complement strand
CCCCCCCCCCCCCCCCCCCCCCCCCCCCCCCCCCCCCCCCCCCCCCCCCCCCCCCCCCCCCCCCCCCCCCCCCCCCCCCCCCCCCCCCCCCCCCCCCCCCCCCCCCCCCCCCCCCCCCCCCCCTGGATTTAGCGAAAGGGGAAGGAAAGAAGATAAAAGAAGAGAATAAGAACCAAAAAAGAAACTTGATGGTCTTTATTGTGTCAGAAGTTTCAACGACTAGATGAAGACGGATTCAAGGCTTTGGAAAATGTCTTGAGCCTTCAGAGTCCGACTGAGACAACCTCCTTGGCGGACTTCCTTGGCGCGATCTCAAATTGGGAAAGATTCGAGAGAATTGGAACGAACACCGTATCCAACGCGAGCCCTGAATGTGCCCGTCTGGGTGCGGTTGTGAAGCGAGATGACAACCGTCGTAATCGAGGTCACCTCGTTCCCCGGTCTCAGACATCTTGGAATAGGGGCATTGTGCGCTTGAGACACCATCGTCTGTGCTTGGCACATCTTGTGTTTTGGGATCCTAGGAACCCTCCCCGCATCGACGAGTCTCGTCCTTGTCGTGTTCTCCACGCATTGATCGACCCCAAACTCGTCTGGTGTTGCACGGCCCCCCGATTGGCGTTCCCTAGAACACCAACGTGGAAGGTCTGCTTCCGGCGGAAGCTGGGTGGCCGGGAGCAGGCCCAAAACGGAAGTGTGCGCATGGAATGTGGCAGCTGACTTGGGCGCGACAATGGCAAGTGGCCACATTCTTGATATTCTCCATGTGACGGCGGATATGAGGGTGGCCAGACGGGGCAAGGTGGTGCTGGTATATATTCCGGAAGCAGCCCTTTGAAGTCCCCGCCATGCCGCTGGGCAAAGAATTCTGCCGCACTCAACAAAGCACTTGCAAGTCAATCGACCACAAACTTGGAGAAACGTACCTCGAACGCAAGCGAATACCACAACTGCAGCAACCATGAACCTGGACAGCTACGTCGCGCTCAACTCTTATTTCGACGAGGAAGATCATTACAATGAGAAGGAATTGAAGGAAGGAGCCCAGACCTTGGTGGCGTGGGCCGTCTTGACGACTGTTATCGTGGGTTCTTCGATGTGGGTGTGGACGCGATGGGTTTGAGGTCAGTGGAGGGTGGGACCATTCGTCGGCCGGGGCTGCATTTTGCTGATGGGAGTCAGGGGCAGACATGGTAATTTCGAACAAATCGGGTCTGGGAAATGGTCGGCATTGGGAACAGGCGTTTTTGTTTTATTAAGGATCTCTTTCGTCGGTGATACCCAGTTAGGATCAGGTTGGAATTGGATGGCGCGAGATGGGTTGGAGATGGGATGTTTGGCACACAGGGAGGGGGAGGGCGGGGCTGGTGGGGGAGGTGCAGGACGCTAGCAGTCCACCGCCTTTGGCAGAATCCAAAGCTCCACTAAAATTTTCTGAAGCCGTTCTCGATCGCGACGCTTTTCCCATGCCATCGTGACCTTGCGATTTTCATTCATCTCAGCCCAAAGTCAAAATGCCGAAGCCAAAGTCAACAAAAGGCGCGGATTCCGCTGCCCCGCGCATTGCCGACTCCCGGTTCGCCAGCTTCGAGACCGACCCCCGCTACCAGCTCCCCTCCAAGAAGAACCTCAAGACCAAGCTCGACAGCCGCTTCTCCCGCGTGCTCAAGGATGCCGATTTTGTTGCCACCGCAAAGGTCGATCGCTACGGCCGGAAGCTGAAGACAGACACCAAGAAGAAGGCCCTTCAACGGCTTTACGAGGACGAAGAGGCAGAGGAGCAGGAAGACGATGCCGAGATCGAGGACGACGACATCGTCCGTCGCGAACTAGAGAAGGCGGAGAACTACGATCCTGCTCGCGATGGCGGGTTCTCGTCGTCAGAGGACGACTCCGATTCAGACCAGGACTCTGAGGAAGAGCAGCCAGAAGAGGAGGATGGCGCGGAAGAGTCCCGGCCGGGTATTCGTCTGCGGAGGGAAAAGCAGGAGGTGGAGGTTGGCGAGGTTACAAACCGGTTTGCCGTGGTTAACATGGACTGGGATCACATCAAGGCTATGGATTTGATGGCCCTTTTCTCCAGCTTCGTGGCTGCGGGTGGGCGCATCGAGAAGGTCTCGGTTTATCCCAGCGAGTTCGGCAAGGGGAGGATGGAGCGCGAGGAGGTGGAGGGGCCCCCGCGTGACATTTTTAAGAAGGGAAAGGATTCGGATGACGAAGATGACGAAGAAGACTCGGAGTCCGAGAGTGAAGACGACGAGGACGCGGCAGAGAACTCAGACGAGGAGATTGAGAAGGAGCTGCTGCAGGAGGGCGACGACCAGGATTTTGACAGCGACGCGCTCAGGACATACCAGCTCGACAGGTTACGATACTATTATGCGGTGGTGGTCTGCTCTGACAAAAACACGGCGCACAAGATCTACGACGCCACCGACGGCAGCGAATACCTCTCCTCCTCCAACTTCCTCGACCTCCGCTTCATCCCTGACGACGTCACCTTCGATGACGAGCCTAGGGAGGAATGCGACAGCGTCCCCTCCGGGTACAAGCCCGTCGATTTCGTTACCGACGCCCTACAACATTCCAAGGTGAAGCTGACCTGGGATATGCATCCGGAGGAGGTGTCGAGGAAAGAGTCCATCAACAAGGCCTTTACGGGGAGCAGGTCAGACATCGCCGAGAACGATCTTCGGGCGTACTTGGCGAGCGGCAGTGAGAGCGAGGGGGAGGAGGAGGAGGAGGATGTCCCGGTGGAGGCACCGGAGGCCGAGGAGGCGCCACTTAGCAAGAAGGAGCTCGCAAGGCGGAAGATGCGCGCTGCGCTGGGTCTCGCCGACGAGCCCGCCGCGAAACCCTCGAAATCGGGTCCTGTGGGGGAGATGCAGATCACATTCGCCCCTGCGCTGTCCGGGAAACCCGAGAAGAAGGATGATGCGGAAGAGACCACCATTGAGAAGTACAAGCGCAAGGAGAAGGAGCGCAAGGAGAAGAAGAGGGCCGCGCACCTCGCCAAGAGGGAAGGTCTCGATCCTGATGTTGTGGTGGTGGAGCCAGCCGCTGAGGCTGGTGGCGAGGACCTTGGCTTCAACGACCCCTTCTTCTTCACCTCCGAAGCCCCTGCCGCGCCAACAAAATCTGCGATGCGCAAGGAGGAGCGGTTGAAGAAGCGGGCAGCCCGCGAGCAGGAGCAGGCCGAGAACGCGGCGCAGAAGGCGCAGCTCGAGCTGCTCATGGCGGACGAGAACGGCGGCGACGCGCACCTCGACCACTTTGACATGAAGGAGATCATGCGGGCGGAGAAGCTGAAGAACAAGAAGAAGGGCAAGAAGGGCAAGAAGGGTGCCGAGGACCATGGCGGCCTGCAGGAGGAGTTCAAGATGGACGTCGATGACTCGCGTTTCAAGGCCGTCTTTGACAGCCACGAGTTTGCCATCGACCCGTCGAATCCCAAGTACAAGGCATCTCAGGGTATGAAGAAGCTGCTGGAGGAGGGAAGGAAGAAGCGCAAGGCTGGGCCGAGCGACTCGCCTGGTGGTAGGAGGGAGGAGCGGAGCTCCAAGAAGGCCAAGGCAGGGGGTGATCTTGGGGAGCTGAGCAGCTTGGTGGATGCGGTGAAGAAGAAGGCGAAGGCAAGGAGGTAGTGTACTGGATTATGTGTCAAAGCTGTAATATATCCAAGAAGCCAAACTCGGTCTGTGGTTGTCTGCAATGTTGAATGCCCATGACCAACCCTGGTGGAGAGGATGTCAGGGTTACCCCAGCCTGGGTAGACAGGCCTCTGTGGTGGAGCCCTGTTGATCTCCGTACAGGGCTGAATTCTCCACCAGGACTTTTGAATCCCTTCCTTCTTCCCTCTTGCAACTCATCCATCTACACCAAACCCTCTGTCAAATCCAGCGACCAGCAAACTCAAGAAACGGCCCATGAAGCCCTTGTTTTAAGCAGCCACGCATTCCTTGCTTTCTTCAGCATATGGGGGGGCAAACAAAATACAAAAAGCTCCCCGACTAGCCCCCCCTCGAACAGTGGCCAACCGTTTGAGAGTAGGTAGCCGGGTACGAAAATTCCTCCTAAATCCGTCAACTTGGAGGGTATTTTACTTGGGGGCTCCCGAGCCTGGGATCGAACAGCGACGTCTCGCTGCCGGTGTCCCAAACTAGGCGCCTTGCAAGCAGCACTGAGCGTCCCCCACCGGCGCCTTTGACCGGTTCTTTCCTACTTCTTTAAATGGGCTATTTCAAGGAAATCTCTAGATCCGGAAAGAATTACATTGTAAATGAAAGACAATGACATGAAATGTGCTGTGCGAGGAAGTGAAAGGTGGAAGTGATTGAGGAAATCTTTCAAGGCCCGGGATACTGGAAGACTTCTTTTGTTTCCAGATGCTTGGATGCAAAAGAGATGATCCAGTGGTGCAAAATACGCTTCTGCTAGTATTGAGACTTAACCCACGGCCGTAGATTCTTCAAGTCTGTGACAGCCCGCCGTTCCTCCGCGCTCAGGCTATGACCCTTGAGAGAATCAACGGGCAAAATGATAAAAGAAGACAACGAGATTTAAACCCACTTCATGTCAAGTAAAATGGTTGAATAGAACATAAGGGTTTTATAAATACGAAGAGATTGAATATATCCAAGATGAAGGGGGGAAAATGAAAAGATAAAAGAAAGAAAAACGAGAAAAGAAAAAGGAGAGATTCTGGCATTATGCTCTTTCTTCTAGAAGCCTCGCCAACTTGAAGTCTGTAAAGTTTGGGACTAGCAAGAGTCTGACACATTGGAAGCGCTCCACGCTTTGTCACCGAAATGTCCACATGCCGAGGATGGGGACCGCTTCAACGGACAATGGCCTCAACTTCGATTGCATCAGTCATCTCTGCCACTCTGGGGCAGTGACGTGGGTTGGCTTGGAACTTCTTTGTGTTTCGTGTTAACCAATCCGGGTTCTTTCTGCCATGGTCGCAACGGTGAGCGGCCCAGGGGCCAGTGGCCGGAGAAATGCTGGCGTGTAAGAGCTGCCGCCGTTGTGCTCCAATGGTCGAATCACCATTGCCGCAAGCGGATGAGGCGTAAACCCCGTCTCTAAATTCGGCTCATCGAACAGCCATCTGCAGAGGCTGAGCCCGGGTGGTATGAGTTGGAATAAAGACGTGGGGGTGCTAGTGTGGTCACGACGACCGCCCCGTCGACCCCGACGGCTTCTATCGGTGCTGCTGCTGGTCTGGAAGCGCCAGTTGCGGGGTTGCTGGCGCTCGCGGTGGGAGCTCTCTTTGCCTGAGTGGCAGAGCGACGCTGTTTGCGGAAGTTTGAGGGACGCTCCTCCGGAAAAGGGGTACGAATCTTCCTTTGTCTCAGAAAATAGGGGCTTAACTTTCGAAGCTTTTTTTTGTAAACTGGAACACCACTGGAACGAGAAGAAGAAATTGAAACACCTCGGCGCAATTTGTTCCATTCCTTTTCCATGACTCTTGTTGGTTTCAATGAAGTTGTGAGAAGCTCGCTGTCAGATCTAAGAGAGTTAAGGGTGACAAGTTGTGGCTCGTTACTTCGGAACAGGACTTGTCAAGACATGAACGAACAAAAATAATCTCAAACATGTCAACATGATCAATAGGCAAGAATTTATAAACATGACAGTAACGAAGAAGGCTTCCAACTCACCTAAACAACAACACGTCAAAACAACCTAAATTTCATCCAAGATCAACGCAAGACAAGACAAACGAACAACCATCACAACCACCATCACAACAACCCCTCAGAACCCCCCCGTCCCCCTAACCCTCTCCACCGCGCCCCTCACTCCCTTCCACAGCCCCTTCACCCTCCCCCCCTCCAACCCCAGCACCCCCTCCACCCCCCTCCCCTCCTCATCCCTCCACACCCCATCCCCCCTCTCCACCGCCCCAAACACCCCCGTATTCTGATTCCTCCCCAACGCCCTTAACCACTCCCCACAAACCTCCTCGCTATCAATCATCAAGTTCACCTCCTGGCTGTGGAACCAGCTCTGGGTGTCCTGGTTCCCGTTGCCCTGGATGCCGACATGCTTGTCGACGATCATCAGCTTGACGTGGCTGCTGCGGAGGCGGAGGGATTGCGGGATGGGGGCGGTTTGGTCTTTGGCGGTGTACCAGTGCCAGTGGAGGTGGGAGAGGGAGGAGGGGGAGGGGGAGAGGGAGGTGTGCAGGGTGGAAGAGGTGAGTTCGTTGTGGCCGTTTTGGCGGGGGAGGAGTTCGCCCTGGAGGGGGGGTTAGCGCGGGGTTGGGGGTGGTGGGCGATATGAGGAAGGAGCTTGAGGGGAGAAAGAGGAAAAGGGGGGGGGGGGGGGGGAGGGGGACGGACAGCATCGTTGTAGCTGAGGCAGACCCAGCAGTGGACGTCGACGCCACGCTCGCAGGCTTTGATGATGGCGGGAATGAGAGGGGATGCGTTGAGCGTAGGTGAGATGATGTACACGCTTTCTTTGGCATTGCGTAACGCAGACAGCCAGGCGGCGTTCTGGGGTGTTGAGACGGATCGGTGGGTTGGGGGGCCATAGGGGGCGCGGTTGACGAGGGCCATGGGGTAGGGAGTGCGAATTTGATGCTGGATGTAGGGTGTCATGAACTCCCCTGGGGGGCATTCAGGAGCGGTGGGATCGCCTTGGAAGCCCTCGTTGAGTGTGTGGTTCAGCAGCTGGGTGACAGCTTGTAAGTGGGTTTGGCCGGGCTGAGGAGCGAGGGCGGCGTTGACGCGAGCCACTTCAGCGACGATGTCGTTATCGTAGTGTGGGTCATTCGTAGTGTGTGTCGGGAGTGTTTCTGGTGGTGGCGGTTGCTGGTGCTGTTCTGCATTGCTGTGCGTGGCCCCATTTTCTGTACATACCCCAGTCGTACTGGCCCGCGAGACAAGACACGGTAGCGGCGGGTCCAGTTTCTTGTGCCAGGAGATGAGGGCCATGTCATACAGGGAATCGACAATCGGCCCTTCGAGGTGGATCAGCATCTCCAGATTGTCGTTGTCCTGGATGTTGTTGCTCTGCAGCAGGGCAATCTTCCGGTCGACTATCATGTACTTGGCGTGGAAGGTCCCCATGGGAGGTGTGTGGAAGTTCATGACCTGCATGTCGATGTTTGGAATCTCGCTTGGATGTGGCAGGCTGACCTTGTCACTGGTGTACTCCTTTTCCGACACGATGTAGTGATGCTCGTAGAGCTGCCGTGGAGCTCCCCGGTCGTAGAGGATTTTAAGCACAACCTTTGCGCCCCTCGCACCAGCACGGCGGTCCAGTTCTCGGATGGCATTAGTGATGTACTTGGATGCCACAGAGTTTTGCCAGTAGTTGGTGGCCAGGAAGACTTCATGATCCGCCCGAACGATGACATTGGACATGTGGCGGACAATGTCGGGCAACCTTGACCTTCGTCAGTAATCGAACTCGAAACAGAGGTAAGAATACTGACACCGATATGATGGTTAGAGGCAGCGTCCCATAGCTCCCCATCAGCGACGGGCTAACCATAGCTTTGTGAGGGTGCTTGTCGAGGGTGCATAGCGCATCGTGGAATATCTGCATTCATCAGTTTGCGCCCAGTAGAACCCTCCAGACCTACATACCCTCAAGAATAGCTGACTTGGCTTGGTTGGCCCCCAATTCCCACAACTGGCTGCCCTTTCCAACTCATCTTGTGGAAACGAGCCTGAGCCGTGTTCACCATTCCCATCCTCACTGCTTCGAGGACTTTGATCCGTAGTCTTCATAGCACCTTTACTGTAAAGGCGTTTCCATGCGTTACCGGGCGCCAAACCGGAATCATCAGCGAGAAGCGATGAGACGCTCCTGGTTGATGTGCACAGCTGAGCGACATGATCGCTAAGATGGTCTGTTGGCTGAGGTTTCTTGGTCATCCTTTCCAGCGTGTCCCGATTAGAATCTCAGTACAAAGCGACGAGAAAAAAAAGGTTGATCTTAGAATAGTCAATAAAGCATATATTTCATGTTCCTCGATGACACTGCCAGTCCATCTCCAACTTTGCTCCCGAGCAGCAGCCATCTCATCCGGCGCTCTGTCGTCCTTGAGTGGTTGGTGGTTGGCAGCGGAGAGCTGGGCATGACGTCAAGGGGTTTTAGAAGATCAGTTGCCAAGACGCCAAGGCCAGGGCCTTCTCCATGCTTCTTGGCGTTCTCCTCTGGTTCCCACGCACCCACGCTGGGGAAAGGAGCAGCCAATTCCATCTGGTGGGATTAAGAGTTGGGAAAGGCTTTGACTCTTTAGCTCCTGCGTCTTTGGACGATGAAATGGCCCAACCAATGCTGTTGTAGGGTATGGAGTAGCCGAAGGCATTATGAAGCATGGAGGGGAAGCACTCGCGTGCTGACAAATGTCTTGCAGCATGCTGGACCAGAAGCAGTCTGCCTACATATGACCATGCCAAATATTGAGCGCCATATATCCGTACCCATGACTGCACAGTACTTGGGAATGTCCTTTTTTTAGCAAACCGGTCTCCGGTAATAAAGAAGGAATAAGTGAGCTCGATGAGATCTGGCGTTCTCTGAAGAAGGAAATCTGAATCTGATTGCTGGATGACCGATGGCGAGTTGCGGTGCAGGGCTGAGGGATCCCGAATTCGTCATGGGCTTGCCACTCGTAAAAAAAAAAAAAAAAAAAAGAGAAGCTTGATTCGTCATTTCGGACTTCCATTTGATAGGAAGCGTGAGTTGACTGTGAACCAATGCATGTCGCGCCAAAAGGTGGTGGTCGTTCGCCTTCAAACGAGCCAAAGCTGGAAGGTGAAAAGCAGTTGAAAGCAGGTGGTGATGCTTGGCAAACGCGGCCGTCCGGGGTCCCTGAATCCTTGTGGGTCTGACTTGCTCGGCGCCCCCGCACCGGATCAGAGTCTCGACAGCCGACAGGGGACAGCCAATTGCGTCACACCGCTGAGACGCCTCCGTCTGATGTCCCCAACCAGTCCCTCGGCCACCCGAAACACCCCCAAACAAGGCTGCCACTGGGTTCTCATAAACAACCACCACCCGGCTGTCCCTTTACCTTCGCAAACGAGACCCATCGTCCTCACCAACACCACATTGCCGACTCCAGACCCTCTCTGTCAACCATGAAGGTCACCAACGCCTCCCTCCTCGCGCTGCTGCTCCCGGCGGTAAGCGCCCGTTTCGTCGAGAAGGGCGAGCCAGACCACGCCGTTCTGTATCCCGAGGGCATCCCCAAGTCCACCGACACCCAGAAGTACCACATCCAGCTGGGCCCCGACGAGACACGATGGGTCACCGACGACGAGAAGTGGGAGCTGCGCCGTGTGGGTGTTCCCGGTCCTTCTCCAGGAGTGTTCCTTGTGCTGACAGACCCCAGGCCGGCAAGCGCTTCTTCGACATCACCGATACACCGAACCTCGGGTCGCTGCGCGCAAACAAGGTCCAGAAGGTTGTCTTCCCTGAGAAGCCGGGGCAGCAGGATGCCGTGAACCCGCTGTTGAAGGAGCTGTCCAAGAAGGAGATGGAGGACCACCTGACCGTCTTCTCCTCGTTCCACACCCGCTACTACAAAGTATGTTTTACAGATCCTTGGTTTCTTACCCGCTCTAACTCCCCCACAGTCTAGCTACGGCGCCAAGTCCAGCGAATGGCTCCTCGACCAAGTCCGCGCGACCATCAAAGACGCCGGCGCCGAGAAGCACGTCAGGGCCGAGCACTTCCAGCACAAATGGGGCCAGCACAGCATCATCGCGACCATCCCGGGCCAGACCAACTCGACCGTCGTGATCGGCGCGCACCAGGACTCGGCCAACCTGTGGCTGCCGATGGTGCTCGCGGCCCCCGGCGCCGACGACGACGGCAGCGGCACTGTGACCATTCTGGAGGCGTTCCGCGTGCTGCTGCAGTCTGAGGCAATTGTCAAGGGCGAGCACCCCAACACGCTCGAGTTCCACTGGTATTCGGCAGAGGAGGGTGGCCTGCTGGGCAGCCAGGCCGTCTTTTCGGCGTACGAGGAGCAAGGCCGTGATATCAAGGCTATGCTGCAGCAGGATATGACGGGTTACATCCAGAAGACCCTGGACGTGGGCAAGCCCGAGAGCGTCGGCGTGATTATGGACTTTGTCGACCCGGACCTGACCGCCTTTATCAAGAAGCTTATCACCGAGGTATATCATGTCACCCTCCACTTCTCACAAGCGCATGTTTCACTAACCCCCGCAGTACTGCACCATCCCCTTCGTCGAGACCAAGTGCGGCTACGCCTGCTCCGATCACGCCTCTGCCTCTCGCGCTGGCTATCCATCCGCCTTCGTCATCGAGTCTGCGTTTGAGCTCTCCGACCCCAACGTCCACTCAACCGAGGACCTCATGAAGTACCTGTCGCTCGACCACATGCTGCAGCACGCCCGCATGACCCTAGCCTTTGGCTACGAGCTGGCCTTTGCCAACTTTACTGAGCTCGAAAAGGGTGGCCACCACGGCCATGGGTTGGATCACTCGGATGCGTTGTAGATGGTTGGTTGATTGAGTGTATATTGCGAGCGAGCAAACGAACGAGCGAGCAAACGAACGAGCGAGCGTGTAGATACAGTTAGCGATGGCGAAATAAACATTCTTTTTTGCTCTTGTAAGTTCATCATCCGCATGGTGATCGCTGCGTGTTTTTAGCAAAGAGTGAGAGCGAACTCTTCGTCCTCTGATTGAGAATGCCCGGTGGATGGACAGGAGCTCTTTACGAAGTTTGCTCCCGGCCTTTCTCTGTACGCGCCCAACAGGAACGTGGCGTCCAGCATGCCGTGTCTAGGATCCAACTGAGACACACTTCTGAATAGGCTGGCAGCACAGATGCCGTGCCAACTGAAGAAAGGAGAGAGGACTGGAGAGATGAGGGGAGCTCAGTCATCGCCATCTGCCAGGAGAAGCATCTCTCACTCAGTTGTGGTTGTGTTCGCAGAATTGCACACACAGTGTTCCACAGCTCAACCAACAGCACTCGTCCGGCCCACGACGGGAGGGTGGTCGACATCAGTGCCCTCAACCGCATCCTTGAGGTTGACGAGACCTCAAGAACGGTGGTGGTCGAGCCAAATGTTCCCATGGATAAGCTTGTGCAGGCTACGCTCGCTCGTGGCCTGGTAACCCCCGTCGTAATGGAATTCCAAGATATCACGGTGCGTGGTGGTTTTGC
The DNA here is from genome assembly GCA_027569505.1 of Chloridium humicola. Lineage (NCBI taxonomy): Eukaryota > Fungi > Ascomycota > Sordariomycetes > Chaetosphaeriales > Chaetosphaeriaceae > Chloridium > Chloridium humicola. The sequence goes on along the minus strand of JAPDFF010000077.1, from coordinate 91,620 downwards.
CGGTAGTACAGGTGAAAGCAGCTCCTTCAGGCATGGCTACTTTGACCAGACTGTCAGATCCATTGAATTGGTTCTGGCTACCGGGGAGGTGGTACGAGCTTCACCCTCCGAGAAGCCTGACCTCTTTCGGGGAGCGGCCGGGATGGCAGGGGCCCTGGGTATCGTCACGAAACTCGAACTTGGTTTGATCCCAGCCAAGGGGTTTGTCAAACTCGAGTATCACCAGTACAACGCCGTCGGGGACACGCTCATGGCCGTTAGGCGCGCCACCGAGGGCTCAGAAAACGACTACGTTGATGGCATTCTCTTCTCCAAAACCCTCGGCCTGGTAATGACGGGAAAGCTCACGGATGACCTCCCCCCATTCACAAAACCCCAAACCTTCAGCGGCCCCTGGGACCCCTGGTTCTACCTGCACACCCAACAAAAGGCCGAATCCGCCCCTGAACCTATCGGCGACCCGCCCACAGACCACATCCCCCTCGCAGAATACCTCTTCCGCTACGACCGCGGCGCCTTCTGGGCCGGCACCGCCGCCTTCGCCTACTTCCCCTTCATTCCCTTCACCCCGCCTCACCCGCTGGTTCCTCAACGACTTCATGCACACCCGGATGCTGTACCGTGCTCTCCACGGGAGCAACATGTCCTCGGGCCAGATAATCCAAAACCTCTCCCTGCCCTACCACACCGCCGAGGCTTTCATCGACTATAAAGCATCGTCCCTGGATATCTGGCCGCTGTGGCTGTGCCCCCTGAGGGGGATCGAGCAGCCTACGTTTCATCCGTCTTATACTGATGGTGATGGGACGCCGCAGGCGATGATTAATGTTAGTGTGTGGGGGAAGGGAGCGGAGGATGGCGAGGTGTTTGTGGCACAAAACAGGGAGCTGGAAAATAAGCTGACGGAGCTGGGCGGGCGGAAGGTGCTGTATTCGCATATGCACTATGAGGAGTAGGGGTTTTGGGGGTTGTATGATAGGGGGTGGTATGAGGGGTTGAGGGAGAAGTATGGGGCGAGGACGCTGCCGAGTTTGTATGAGAAGGTGAGTGTGGATGTTGACAAGGTGAAGATGAGGGAAGGGCGGGAAAGGGATTGGGTGGGGTGGTTGAGAGGTTTTTGGCCGCTTCCGGGAGTGCGGGGGATTATATGTGCGGTTAGGAGTAAGGATTACTTGATTCATCGGCAGCCGTCTTGGACGTACTGGGCAGCGATAGAGATTTCAGGGAGGGAGGTGACGGAACTGAACCGTGGCGCTGATGCGGTACTGGCTCGGTAGACGTAGTTACGGTCAGAGGGAACCTTGACGACTCCATGTCTGGGGCACAGCTTTACCCGGATCAGAAGGCCTAGCACCCGGGCGCCTCTGAACCGTAATGATAACCCGAACTGTGAACTATTGACTAGGTGAACTGGAGTTACCGGGTTTGGTGATAACCCTGCTATCTAACTACAGGAACAGAATGTAGAAATCCGCACTGCAACTCCACAGGTTCAAGTGAAAAGTCCAAACAATTTTAAAATTGATTGCCTTTTTAGAATAGACCTAGGTAAAGAAAATATCCATTTCATCGTACTTGATGCGACGAGAATCTTCTGGCTACTGATTGCTCTTCATTCCTGAGGTGAAGTACCAGATGTTGTATCAAGGCGTGGAAACCTTCAACGGGCGTCTTGTGTTCTTCTGTAGAGGGTTCTAAGAACACCGGTCGATATATGCTGTCCTTGTGAGCGGGACGCCCCGCACAACATCAACCCGGGACGTGGGGCTTGCTTACAGATGCAGAAACCTCTAATAAATGCTGGCTTGCAATAGCGGGAGCAGCAAGTTGCATCGTTATAGCACCTCCCGCCTGCAGGTAAGCACTGGCGGGTCTCTAGCTGCGGGTCATCGACGGCAACAGGAGCGGCTCCGGGCAGAGCGAGGCCTAGAACGGTGTTGCTGAGAATAACAAGGATGGAAGCTGAGAACTGCATGCTTCTTGATCTTTGGGGTTTGTAGACGGTGGTGATGCTGTAAGGGGGAAGGCTGGCAGTGAGGTGGTGTCACCGCCAGACCTTATCTGGTCTACAGGTATGTCTAGGTAGTGAACACTAACAGGCCCCTAATTAACTCCTTTGTATGTCCACGAGTCATTCCGTTGTCTTGGGGCAAGGTTTCTGTTCCTGAACTTCGTAGGGCGGGCGGGCTGTGAATACCCGGCAGGGCTCCAAACTCGCCGGCCCAACATGAGTGGGTATGGCCGTCGTTATAGTATTGTTGTATTGATGATATATACGGACATGAATGATCTGATCGCTACCATAGCGATATCTGTATCCAAAAAAAGACTACTGATTCTAACCCTGCATAAACGCTGCAAAAAGCCCACCCTCAATGACATAAACCAACCCCCGTATATGCGATACGCCTCGCTTGTGCTCTGCCATTGCACACCAAGCCAACACCACCCTCCCTCTCCCACCCCTTAACCTCACATACTGTCCTCCATCTGCCGACTCCTCGTCTTCGCCCAACTCTCCTTCTCCTCCTTCCCGCCCTGACTCTCCAGCCCCATCCCGCGCTCCACCCACTCCTTACTCCCCATCTGACTCAGCCTCGACAGCGCGCGCGCGAACGCAAACGCCTCCTCATCACCCGTGAACAAATTCGACTTGCTCAACGCCTCAACATTGTGCTCCAGATCATCCATCATATGGCTCATAACATCCTCAACCGCCCCATCATCCACATCCGCTCCCCCCTTTGCCCCTCCCCCCTGCTTCGCGAGCATCGACTCGCGAATCTCCGCGCGCGAAACAAACAGCTCCTGCAGCGGCACCTCGGTAGTCAGCACCAGCTTGGCGTGCGACTCGTACACGGCATCCACAAAAGTGATGAAACGGCGCGCGAGGTCGCGCTGCCGGAACGTCATCCCCGGCACCTCCGACACGACGAACGCGTCGTACGAGCGCATCAGCTCGAGGTAGTCTGCGGCGGAGGTGGGCTTGCCGATGAGCTCGTCGAAGGTGAACCAGGCGCAGCGGCCCGACACGCGCGGGACGATGATGTCGCGCCCCCAGACGCGTTGGATTTCGCGGTGCGGTTCGGGGGTTTCGGGGTCGCCGAGGAAGCGGAACCATTTCTCGGCGTGGGAGGCGGCGTGGGCGTCGAGCGGGGAGTGGTAGACGCCGGAGGGGGGGCGAGGGATTTTGCGGTAGTCGGTGGTGGAGTTGAGGTTGATGACGTGCAGGCGGTTCTTGAGGAGGGTGATGGCGGGGACGAAGGACTCGCGCTGGATACCGTTCTTGTAGAGTTCGTCTGGGTGGCGGTTGGAGGTGGTGACGAGGACGACGCCGTGCGACATGAGGGACTCAAGAAGACGGCGCAGGATCATGGCGTCGGCTACGTCGGTGCACTGAAACTCGTCGAAGCAGAGGACGTTGCCTTGGTCGGCAATCTCGGCGGCCACAAAGGGCACGCAGTCGACGTCGGACCCGTAGTGCAGCTTCATCTTGTGCAGGCGCCGGTGCACGTCCTGCATGAAGGGGTGGAAGTGGATGCGGGTTTTGGAGCGCACGTTTTGCGGGAGCGTGTCGTAGAAGAGGTCCATCAGCATGGTCTTGCCACAGCCGACGTCGCCATAAAGATAGAGGCCCCGCGGGAGGTTGCCGGGAATCGCTCGGATGGGTGTCTTCTTGTTGTTGCCGAACCAGGAAAAGAGCGACTTGTTCGGCTTAGCGGACTCGAGGGTCGGATGGATGACAGCCGGCGCATGGTAGTGCCGGAGCTCCTCGTGGAGATGCTGCAGGCTCTGGATAATCCCTTGACGAAGTGTCAGTGTCTTGGTGTCTTCTTTTGAGGGTATTACTGCAGTTGCGCCTCACCTCTTTGGTGCTCGTCGTTACGGAGCAGCCCGCTCGCGACTCGCCGGTCGTACTCCTGGATCGGGCCAATGTCCTCAGCATTGGCTTGTCGCACGTCAGCCTGGCCCGCGGCCGTTGTAGCTGTCCCATTGTACGCACTGTTCTCAACCGCGGCGGCTGCCACAGCGGATGAACTCCTCCTTTGGCCCGCGGTGAAGGTGGCGGGGAACACGGTGCGCGTGTGCGTATGGGATCGCGAGCGAGGAGCCGACAGGGCGCCGGGTGCTTGTTGACTGCTCGTGGGGGATGCGCATGCTGTGCATATTGGGCGTTGGCGCACGCAGATCGGGGCGCGGAGGGTCCGCGACGGTGTTATGAGGAGTGCGGTCCTCGACGGGAGGCGGTACAGGGGCGAAGACATGGCTGCTGGGTGAAATAACAGTCGGTCTATGGGTATCGAGAAAAGACGAAACGGTACGGGACACTTGGCGGTGCTATTCCCTCGAGAACATCGGAGGACGGGCGGCGGGACCTGGGTGGTCACGGGGGGGGGGGGCAAGAAGAGGCCGAGGAGGGACTCAAGGGAAGACTCGAGTCAAACTCGGATGCGCCCTAATCTGGCGGCAAGAGAGCGTATAGAGTATAATGTGCTCGAAAAAATATAGATCAAAACTTTGATTGCCGGCGTCGCCAGAAGGTCGCGTCGAGCCGGCCGGGGTTTTGTTATTCGGAGAAATGAGTCGAACTCTTCGGCGTTGCGGCGTTCGGGGAGTGTCTTTCTGAGGGGCGCTGACCCATGCCCAGACCTGGGGGCAAAACGGGTTCTGCCGGGTCCAGTGCCCACATCCATTGGCACAGCAGCACATGGATTGGATCCCACTGCCGCGGCACTGCCCTGCATCAGATTGAGATTGCGGGGTAGCGATGGCGGGGCCTTCCGACGGGATGATGCAAGTGGGTGACACCCAAGCTGATGTCTGTTGCCTGGCCCCTGATTGGCTGTCCTTTCCAACTTCATCCCATCTTACATCCCATCGCCCTCATTCAATCTGCCAGACGAAATTCAACGCGATGAATGTCCGTGGTCAAGATGCTGCTGGCGGCGAGTCGAAGCACTCAGCTTCTCTTTATCATCGCCAAGCCATAACTGAACAAATCTGAGATACAGCCGAATGGCCTCGGTGGTCAAAAATCCAGGTCGCGGCTGCTCATCAAACCAAACCAGCCCTGGGTAACACCAGTACTTGCCAGGATGTTGACCATAACTTCCGTCAAGAACCATCGGCAAGGAAGGTGTTGGGCTCTGACCTGAATCCAGCTTCTGCTGATCTAGTAGTCTTCCCTCAGTCCACTCTCTTCATCCCCATCTAACCTACGGTACTGCTCGTCCTCACATCGTCCGCCACCTCCAGCCTCTCAACCCTCAGCATCCTTACGACAACCCTCTGCAACTTCGTCACGCCTACTCTAGCCACCTCCCTTCCCTTGAAACCAGCCATGCCGCCCCTAAGACCGAATCTGCCCCCCTTCGAACTTCTGGACATGGAGCTGGAACAGATTAATACTGTGCCCCTGTTCAAAGGGGTTAGCCTGAGAATTATCGACAATGACTTCCTGAGCCCCTTCCTCGCTCCCAAATTCCATGAAGAGGGTGATGAAGAGGGTGATGAAGAGGGTGATGAAGAGGCCGATGAAGTCGGCGTTGGAGTCGGCAACCGAGTCAGCGGTGAAGTCCGCCATGAAGTCCGCGGTCGGGTCGGCGGTGGAGGCGGTTTTGACGGGGGCGATCTTCCGTTTGTATTCGACACGGAAGACTTTGATGATAATGGGCAGGATCCGCCTGCGTGGAGCGACGGGGAGAGCGATGAAGAGAGTGATGATACTGGGCAGGATACGCTTACAGGCGCTGATTAGAATGTCGGCCGGCCAGCCCCCATCCCAGTGTCGTCACCCTTCCAAGACCCGCCAGGTGTACTGGCTCCGGACCACCATCGGCGAGCCCTGCTCTTCCTTGCAGCACATGATGTTGTCGAACCCATCTGGGTCCATTACAGCATCAGAACATCCTCGCTAGTCATCCAAGACGCCCGCTTCACTCCGCCCCGCACATCGACTGGCAGCATCAAGATGAGGATCCTGCAGAGGGACGAGCCTCGCGTCCCTCAACAGCACAAGGATCACGATGTTGCCTTGATTCGGTACTACCACCCTAACGAGGCTCTTGGCAAGTTCGAAGACACCACCACCTGGGCCGGCCCGGTTGTCGCCATCGCAATCAGACACAACCCGGACGGATGGTACTGCTTTGTGGACGACTTCACCTTGCGTGACAAGGCGCTTGCTGTCGGCTATCTTCAGGGTCATTACGAACCCAGGTCGGCTCCAGATTTCCGGTCACGATTCTGGGATGCACTACATCCTGGTTCGTCACGTTCGTCGGGACCTCCCGACTCTTCTGGGTCCCTTGGCTCTTCTTGGTCGTCTACATCCTCTGGGTTTGGCTCATCCTGGTCGAGTCGCCCCGAGTACCACGCCTGTCTTTCCACCTTCAGCGAGCCAGAATGGAAGCCTTGCATGGTCGCGCACCGGCTGGGCCTCTCGTGGTTCATTACCTTAACCGACTGCCGCGAAGGGAGCTTCCGCGCCCAGAATGTGCGCGCCCGTTGGCTGAAGTACGTGTTTGACAGAGACGGCGACGAGAGGGGCTGGGTTTCTCTGGTCCGGGACCAGGGACGCGTCACGGTTCCCAGACTGCGCACGATCCCCACCTTTGGGGGAGTCGACCTCATGCACGCCGATGCGTCTCCCGTCCGGCAAGAGCATGTTGACATGTTCAACGACTATCTTGACATGGCAATGAGCCGGAGACAGGCACTCCCGAGCAGGGCGGAGCTTTTCGCCTTCTGTCTGAACTACTGTGCCAGGAACTCCTGCGAATGCGGTCCTCCCGAGATCGATCAAAAACCGCTGGTTTCTCTGTCCGGTCTTGATCCCGCCACCTTCCCCGCCCAACTGGATACCGCCGCCATCGACGACGAGATCTTCTGGCGGAAGCTGAAGCGGCAATACATGCCCCCGCGGAATCGGAGCCCCGTCTCCCACCCCCGCCCAAACTCAGACATCATCCAAACGCTCCGGATCGCCGCCAAGGTGGTCGAGTCCCACGCTCAAGCATCTCTCAAAGGCCAGCTGCTTGTCCGGGGTCAAGTTTACGGATACAGCGGCGCAAACGCTGCCGTCTCTTTCGGCTTAGCGGGTGAGGGGGTGGGCATCCAGACTTCGGTGGGCTTTCTCAGGGTGCGGGATGGTTTGGATGGGGATTGTTTTGAGCTCGTGCCCAGGGAGGTGCATCGTCAGGACATGGTGGCGAGACTGGTCAAGAATCGAGCGAGTTTGATGGGGTTTGGGCGAGCGGAATGGCTGGCTGAAGAGGGTGGGCAACATCTTCCTATGTGAGTAGCGTTGTGAGTTTTAGTAGCTAATATCACTTCAGCGTTGACATAGAATGACTCCTGGTATTCATTGGGTCTGGCGATCAGTGCTAGACAATGCCCTCGTTGAGGTCTTGACCCAGGGCCTTTCGGACTACCAGAAAGGAACGCCAGCAACACCCCCTTCTCAGCCAACCCAACTATCCCTTAAGACAAACTCTGTGGCCCCTCGAGATCAATAGTGAAGTCTTCTCACCATCGCCGGATTGGTGGTTTGGTCTCCCGCACTTTCACGATGAAAGGACTTCGGAAGACGGCATGAAGACTTCAGATTTGGTTTCATCGCTCTCCAGGTTCTCAACATGATTGCCACCCTAAAAGACGTAAAAACACCCAGCTGATGACTGCCCTTGGGGACTGGAAACCTTGTAACCCATCAGGAACAGGTCGTCCATTTCTAAGATACTGCAGGCTTTGTCCCCAACATCCTCAGCACCAGGCATACTTCTCGTTGGCAACCCAGTCCACATCCTCGGTCGCCTCCTCACCGTACCACATCAAGCTGGCGATGCTGTCCTTGTCGCGGTCGACAAACTCAAACTCGATGCCGCACTTCTCGATCAGCCCCTTGAGCTTCGGCGTCGGGTTCCAGACCTGCACATCCTGCGTCTTCCACTCGGCCGCCTCGGCCTGCGCAATCTGGATGATCTCCCCGAATCCCTCCACCAGCTCCTCGTCCGGCTGCGAGGGATCCTCTACTACAACCCTCAGAATATGCAGTGTGTTCCCCTCCATCTTCTTCAACCCGCCATAGTACCCCCTCATCCAGACCGCCCACACCCTCTTCCCAGGCTCGCCGGCCACCGCGCCGCGAATCGCCGGCGTCCGCCCAAAGATGGCCTTGGTCATGAAGTCCTCCCTCATGAGATGCCACAGCATGGTATCCAACTCCGGGAGAATCGCAGCATGCGTCTTCCCATCCTCCCTCGCCATCCTCACCAAATCCTCCCTCAACAACTTCTCATCCACCACACAAAGCTCCGCCAACTCATGATACCCAATCACCCTCGCCTTCTTCAGTCCCTCCCCACCCCCCTCCACCGCCTGCGGCTTCCACGCCACATGACAGCTCGCAAACGGCGCCCACCCATGCTTCGCATAAAACTTCTTCCCAATATCACTATACAACACCGAAAACAAACTCTCCCCCTCCCTGTCCCCACCACCCCCACCAACCTTCCCCCCAGCCCCCGCTTGCCACCCCCTCAACCTCCCCGCCAACTCACCCATCATCCGACTCGCATACCCCTTCCCCCTGTATTCCGGATCCGTAAAAACACTCGCAATCCCATGCGCCACGCCTTCCACCACTTTCCCATCTTTAGTAGTGTAAACAGCCCTCTTCCTCAAACTCTCACAACTGCTCAGCACAGGCCTCTCCCCCTCCCTCATCCCCTCGACCGTCAAGATCCAGTGGGTGATACCACCATCGCGTGCAAGGGGCACGGTGGTGAGATATGCTTCGCGCGTGAGGTAGTCAGACTCAGAGAGGGCGGGGCCCCACATGGGGTAGGTTAGGGCCCAGGTGCGGAGGCGTTCCGCTGGGGTGGGGGTTGTGAGGATGAGGTGGGGGGAGGTGGCGGGTGGGAGGGATTGGGGGGGGTTGGGGGTGGTAGTGGAAGCGCCGTTGGTGGTGGCAGTGGAAGAGGGGTGGCCGTTTGTGGCGGGGACGTTGTCGGAGGAGCCCATTTTGATGGGTTGGGGTGGGTTGATTGTGAAAGTGTTGTGTGGTGGTGGAGTTGGTTGAGTGTTTGGTTTGAGAGTGAGAGTGAGAGTGAGAAAGGTGTAAGTGGGAAGCTCCTGAAGACAGTTAAAGCTTCCTTGGCTCACACTCAAGAAACAAGAGCAAAGTGGAACAATAGCAGGAAACATCCGGCTCGGCCTTGCCACCTTTTGAACCCCCGTGCGGACGGAGCCGTAGGGCAGAGGTGGAAACCTTTAAAAGCTTCGACCACCCACCGCAAGGCGCATGTGGATATCTTCCTTGATGATTCCCACCTGCTGCAAGGGGCTGCTGTGCCCCCGGTATAACTGCAGACTAATTCCTCCTCCAGACGCAGTATTTAGTCATGCCGAGCAGCCTCCCCTCTCTCACATCTCACATCCCTTTCACCCCAAGCCATGCCGTGCCCTGATTCACAACCCTCATCACGCCTCCCCACTGGACCACATCGAAGCATCTTGATACTCCGTACAAAGTCCCATCAACCACCCAACGTCAAGAATGCGGAGACCCCAGGCGCCACCGCGTCGGCCGCGCGCCATTGGCCACGGTTCCCGGACGGGCAGGTCAGATGGCCACACGCACAGCGGCGCTGCTCCGGGGTAGGGCAGGGATGGGAGCCGCTGGCGCACCGCGCTTTTACGTCACCACGGCTACATCTGGATCGGCTCCCGGCGGGACGGGCGTGTGCCTCTGGGTCCACGGCGCCGGGATTTGCAGTCTTTCCAGGCTTCCTGGAGCAAACACAACGCGGAGAAGAGCGGTAGACCTCCGTCTAAGCCGACGTTATGCGGCATCCGAGCCGGAATGGTGGTGCTCGGGCCGGATCTCGAGAATGGTCACAAGATGGGGCCAGGGATGCGGAGGCGCTGATCGATGTCGGGGGTCTGTTACATGAGAGGCAGGTCCGGACGGTCTGTCTCGGTGCCCAGGATCGTCTCAAGAGCCTGGAAGGCCGAGCTTCATGGCAATTGCTCACTTTCATTCGTTCATTACATATGACATGCGTCTAATGGTCGTGCCCGTCGTCCTCCATCTGCGGCTCCGGGTCCAGCTTGATCAGGGTATCAATGCGCATGATGCTGATGCACGCCTCCACCGCGCTCTTCAGCTGCCGGATCTTGCTGATGCTGGGCTCAACCACGCCGGCCTTGATCTCGTCCACCACCTTGCCCTTCATCAGGTCCAGGCCGTAGTTCTTGTACGCCTTCTTGCGCGCCACCGTCTTCTCGTCCTCGTTCGCCTCGCCCTCCATGATGCGCTGCGAGAGCGCGTGCCTTGACCGCAGCTGCGCGACCAGCTCTGACGCGTCCTTGGCCGCGTTGACCGCCAGCGTTTTGGGGATGACGAGTAATGACTGCGCAAACTCGCCAATGGCGAGCTGCTCCCGCGAGCCAACTGTGCCCGCAAACTCCTCCAGGTAGATGTGCAGGGCCGTCTCAACAGCGCCGCCGCCGGGGACGATGCTGCCGCTCTCGAGCGTCCGCTTGACGGCGCACAGGCTGTCGTGCACCGACCGCTCCATCTCGTCGAGCTGGAAGTCGTTGGGGCCGCGGAGGATGATGGACGCCGAGGAGTGGGCCTTGGTGCCCTTGACGAGAATGCACTCGTCGTCTGAGATGCGCTCCTGCACGACCTCCTCCGCATGGCCGAGGTATGAGGGCTCGAACTTCTCGTCGCCGTTCAGGTCGGACAGCGTGCTCAATAGGGTGGCGCCGGTAGCCTTGGCGATCCGGCGCAGGTCCTCCTTCTTGCAGCGACGCACCGCCATGGCGCCCCGCTCAACAAACGTCTTCAGGCACAGGTCGTCGATGCCCTTGGTTGTAAGGACGACGTTTGCGCCGGCCTTGAGGATCATCTCAATCCGCTCCAGAACCATGCCCGACTCCCGCGCGCGGATCTGCTCCAGCTGATCGGGGTCCTCCACCGTAATCTGAACACCGAGCTTCATTCTCTCCTTTTGCAGGTTGATGTCCAAGCAGGCGATCTTGGCATCTGTTACCCGGGTCGTCATGGCCTGCGAGGCGACTGTGCAGTTGAGCGCGTACCCCTTAACGAGCACGGACTCGAGGGCGCCCTTGCCGTGGGCCTTGAGGATGTTGACCGCTTTGACGGGGTACTTGGTCTCGCTCTTGTTATTTGTCATCTTGACAGCCTGCATGGCGTCGACCACCATGTTGGCGAAGAAATCCGAATCGGAGCCGATGATCTTGCTGGACATGGACGTCTTGGCGATGTTGATGAGCGACTCCCGGCCGAGGTTCTCGACCTTGATGGCGACGTGCTCGTTCATGTACTTGACGGCCTCGCGGAGGGCCAGGCGGTAGCCCGTGATGATGGTCGTCGGGTGTATCCGGTTCTTCATGAGCTCGTTGCCTCTCCTGAGCAGCTCCGCCGCGATCAGGACGACTGATGTGGTGCCATCGCCAACCTCCTTGTCCTGCTGCTGCGCAAGATCGACGAGAATCTTGCCGGCCGGGTGCTCGACGTCGAGGAGAGTGAGAATGGTGGCGCCGTCGTTTGTGACAGTCACGTCCTGCGTAGGGATGTTAGGCCGCAAGATAGCGGGGTAGCGATGTGGGAGGGCGACGTACGCCGATGTCATCCACCATCATCTTGTCGAGGCCGCTGGGGCCGAAGGAGCTCTTGACTACATTTGCGATGGCCTGGGTAGCGAGGACTGCAAGCTCGGTCAGCTGTGTCGTCCCAAGCACACCGCGGAGCTGCCGCCGCTGCACGGGGCAACCAACCGTTCTGGTCCCTGATATCTTGGCCCGAGATCTTCTGCCCGCCAAGGAACAGCATGCCGTCTCGCGGCTGCTCAAACATGGTCGTCATCGTAAAGGGTGTTCGATTCAAAAAAAAAACACGGGTGATGGAGGATGGGGCGGTCAAGGGGGAGGGGGGCAGGTCGGTTGGAGGTGAGGTCGGATCTGTTGACACTTGACGCGGGCAGTGGAGGCTCCAGCAATTTCGAGCTTGTCCCGCTGCAGGCAGCTTCAAGGAACTTTTTATCGGAGGGGGAGATGTTCCCAAGCCGGCTGTTGGCTGCCAATCGAGGGCCTTAATTGGCTGGAGACCCACTGGACCCTGGACAGTCTGCTGCGGCCCAGCCCACGATGCCCCTCGTTGGGGCGCGAGGGGCGGTCGCAAGTGCGGGGCACCTGAATGTCCTTTTTGGCCCAAAAAGCAGTCCGCGACTCCTCTCGCTCTGGAATTTTGACTCACTTCCCGTCGTGTCAGTGTCGCTCGGCCACTCATTAACCACCGCCAATTCGCATAAAACCGCGTTCCCCCGACCCCATCCGCTCCCTTCACCACATTTCCCAGACCACAGCGACAACCGACACCATGGAGGACGGCAAGGAGCAGTCCAAGAGCGCCCAGAAGAAGGCCGAGAAGCAGGCCAAGATGGCTGCCGCGAAGGCGGAGAAGGCCGCCAAGCAGAAGACGCTCCCCGTCGTGGGCGGCAAGAAGGCCGACGACATCATCGGCATCACCGTGTCCAAGACGGACAACTTCCCGCAATGGTACCAGGAGGTCGTGCTCAAGGCTGAGATGATCGAGTACTACACCGAGATTTCGGGCTTCTTCATCATGCGCCCCGCCACCATGTACATCTGGAACACCATCCGCAAGTGGTTCCAGGAGCGGATCGAGGCAATGGGCGTCGAGGAGACCAGCTTCCCCATGTTCCTGTCGCAGAAGTCGCTGGAGAAGGAGAAGGACCACGTCGAGGGTTTCGCCCCTGAATTGGCGTGGGTGACAAAGGCGTAAGTGGCAGGGCCTGGGTTCTCTTTGGGCTGGTTGGACTGACCATTGGTAGCGGTGACAAGGACCTCGAGGTCCCCGTCGCGGTCCGCCCGACCTCCGAGGCCGTCATGTACCCTTGTGAGTGACCCTCTTCTGCACCACCCCCACAACCCCCCACTGACCGCCCCAGACTACTCCAAGTGGATTCGCAGCCATCGCGACCTCCCCTTCCGCCTGAACCAGTGGAACTCTGTCGTTCGCTGGGAGGCCAAGCAGACCACCCCCTTCCTCCGCGCCAGGGAGTTCCTCTGGCAAGAAGGCCACACCGCCCACCTTACCGAGCAGCTTGCCGGCGAGGAGGTGCTTGAGATCCTCGAACTGTACGCCGGCGTCTACGAGCAGCTGCTCGCCGTCCCGGTCGTGCGGGGGCGGAAGACGGAGGCCGAGAAGTTTGCCGGCGGCTACTACACAACGACGGTGGAGGGCTACATCCCGTCCAACGGGCGCGGCATCCAGGGCGCGACATCCCACTGCCTGGGCCAGAACTTCTCCCAGATGTTCGACATCACCGTCGAGGACCCCAACGAGAAGGGCAAGCACATCAACGTCTGGCAGAACTCGTGGGGTCTCTCGACCCGTGTCATCGGCGTGATGGTCATGATCCACGGTGACGACAAGGGTCTCGTCCTCCCCCCACGCATCGCCAAGATCCAATCCATTCTCATCCCCGTCGGCCTCACCGCTAAGATGTCCGCCGAGGACAAGGAGAAGCACCTCAAGCACCTCGACGAGATCTTCGCCATCCTCAAGAAGTCCGGCGTGCGCACCGAGGTCGACCTCCGCGAGGGCTACACCCCGGCCTGGAAGTTCAACGACTGGGAGCTCAAGGGCGTCCCGCTGCGCCTCGAGTTCGGCCCCAAGGATGCGGCCAAGGACGTTGTCAGTTACGCGCGGCGCGACACGGGCGAGAAGGGCACCATCGCCATCGCGGAGCTCACCACCAAGGTCCCCGAGCTGCTCGAGACGATCCAGCAGGACATGTACAACAAGGCCGAGGCCGCGTACCGCGCGCACCGCGTCAAGCTCACCGCCTGGGATGAGGTCGTCCCCTCGCTGGACGCCAAGAACGTCGTCATCATCCCCCACTGCCTTGTCCCCGCATGCGAGGACAAGATCAAGGCGCTGACGGCGGGCCGCGCCGACGACGCCGATGCCGCCGCCCCCGAGGGCCAGAAGGCCCCCTCCATGGGCATGAAGTCGCTGTGCATTCCGTTTGAGCAGCCCGAGGGCCTGGTCAAGGGCGAGACCAAGTGCCTGAACCCCGAGTGCGGCCGGATGGCGGAGCAGTGGTGCATGTTTGGTCGGAGTTATTAAGCATTTAGAGAGCGAGCTCTGCAAAAAGAACAAATGACTGTGTCCACTTCCCCTTTTATGTTTCCCGTCATGTTTTTGCAATGATGTCGGTGGGTTAGGGATAGGCTCAAGGGAACGGAAGCGATGGACATAGCGGGTGACTTGCTCGATACCTTTGCTTTCCATGCTATAGACATGTGATGATTTCCCTTCTAGTGTGGAGATGTGTTGTGTTAATACACTAGTTGTTGCGATGCGATACTAAATTATGAACCAGGATGGCTCCGTCACCCTCAGATCTTCTATCAAACGCCTTTCATATTTCCAGACCTTGTTGTCTCCTGTCATCCCATTTGAGGCCTTGATCCTCCCAAAGAGCCACTAAACTCCCCTGGAAATAAAACCCAAAAATTTTCACATCAAGTTTGAGCTGTTGCTGCCTCACCACTCAATTGACTTCTCCCCCACCGGCACCTCCTGCCCCTCCACAACCAACTTCGCCGCATCCTTCCTCGGCCTCCCCCTCTTCCTCTTCGCTATCACTACCACCTCCTCCCCCTGCTCCTTCGCCTTCTCCTCCGGCATCCTCCTCACCCTCTCCACCCCATCCAGCCCGGTCACCAACACAACCTCCGCCCTGTCAAGATCCCCCCCCTCAGCATCCCACACTTTATCCCTCAGCTTCCGCTCCAACTTCTCCCTCCCATCCATAACCTTATACCACCCATCCGCATCCCCCTCCCTCGCAGCCCTCTCCCTCGCACCCTTCCCCCTCGCACCCTTCTCCCTCTTCGCCTCCTCCCTCGCCTCCCTAGCCTCAGCCTTCGCCTTCGCCTTGGCCGCACCCTCCGCCCGCCGCAGCGCCGTCTCCTCCTTCTCCTTGCGCCAGTCGCAGCTCGCGGCGAACTCGCACGTGCGGCACTTGAACGCGGCCTCGCGCACGGTCACGCCGCGCGGGGGCCGGTCCCCGCGCCACCACTCCATTGTTTCTTTGAGGTAGAGGTCGAGCGTCTTGGGCTCGACGAAGAAGGTGTTGGTGCAGATTACGTCGCCGTGGGTGTACTGTTGTTCTGTGAAGGGGGTGGGGGTTTCGTCTGAGGTGGTTCGGGGGGCAAGGGGGGAGGGATCCCGTTCGTGGTGAGAGGGATCCAGTCCGTGGGAAGGGGAATCCCGTTTGCGGGGCGGGGGATCCCGCCCGCGGTAGCGGTACTCGACAGCTACTATGTTGCCGAGGTCTGCGGCACCGCGGGGGAAGGTGAGTGCCAGTTCGGATTTGAGAAGGGGAAGCAATAGACGGATGGAGCGGTATTTGAGGCTGGGCTCGATGAAGAGGGCGAGCTGCGAGGGGGAGGACGGAGCCGAGACGAAGTCGCGCTCACCCTGTGGTGTGTCGCGGTCGGTGGTGCAAGAGGAGTTGTCGGAAGCAAAATCGGGAAAGGTTTCAGGGGCGGGTTCGTCAAGGATTTCCTCGTGGACGGCGGCGATTTCGGCCATGAAGGGGTCTGAGAAGGTCTCGTCTGGGTTCATGCCGAGGCGCTCGACGACGCTGATGTAGTCGAGTCGGCCCGAGGCCATATCGGAGATGAGGCGGTGGTAGAGGAAGAGCTGAATGATGGTCGACCGGGCCTGCATCTTTGACGGTGGGTAGGGCGACATGCGGGTTTTGACGTCGGTGATGAAAATCTGGTAGTCATTTGGCGTGCTGGGCTCATAGGGTTGGGAGTTGGTGATGGTCTGGCTGCTGCCGCGGCTGCTGAGGACATCGTCTTGAAGCTCCGGGTCCGGGTTCTCGTAACTCAGGTCATCGATGATGCCGACAACCACGTTCCCGTCGACCATGCCCCATACTTCGAGCTCGCGGGTAAATCCTTGATCGCGTAACATGCGTAGACCCTGAATCATGTTCCAAATCCTGAGACCAATTTTGTCTTCCTTTTTGGTTATGTTTACTTTAACGGGCGTGAAGACTTCCCGTTCCAGCTTCTTGTGGAGCTTAGAGCCCTGTTTCATGGCCACCGTGCGTGTCATTTGGCCTCCCGGTAGCCTGGTGAGGGTGTAGAAATACTGAAGCTCGCACCACGCCCCGGCTATTAGATCCGTGACAGAAAAAGGCTTACTGGGATATGTCCGGAAGCGTAAAAGCGGCGGCCGGTTGTCGTCGGCCGGGCTGGCTGCCGTCTCCTCAACCTGAGCAGGAGGCACAGCAGCGTCTGCCGTCACTGGGAGCGCACGCGACACTGATAGTTTCTGGTCAGTTAGGCAGACGACTTGCAGCAAGCGGGAATCGACATGCGACTTACAGTCCGGGTAGATAACGTCCGGGCCTGGCAGAAGGGCAGCCGAAGGTGTCGCCTTGCTATTGGCGGCAAACGAAGCGATGCCGCCATGGTTGTCCGAGACGGAAGCTGCAAGCCTCCTACTATTGCTTGTGGGCTGGCTGGCGTGGGTAAACTTGGTGTGCGCATATGCAGCGCTTTGGCCGCGACTAGGCGTGTCATGGCTGTCGTCCTGGTCAAGCTCGGAGATGTCGAAGGTCAGGTCGTCGTCGTCAATGGCGGCGACTGTCTCCTCAATTGCAAGGGTGGCATCGGGGCTGAGTTGGGAAGCGAATGGGGTGTCCCAGATTGCGCTTCTTGTTGGAAAAAGAGCGTTTGCGTTTTGGGTTCTGGATCGCGGCGCTGGGGTTGCCGGGGTTGTCTGGGTTGTCTGGGTTGTCTGGGTCGTCAGGGTTGCTGGGTTTGGGCGAAAAAGTGGCGAAACTGACGAAAGGCGGTCGGCTGCGGCGCAAAGCAGTTCCTCATCAGAGGCCGTGAAATCGTAGCCGTAGGAATCATCGCTGTCTGACGCGAAGCCCGCCATGTCGGCGACCCTGGTGCATTCAAGACCGATCTCAAGTGACGATGTTGAGGGGCGACGAGCCGTCTTCGATTCTGGCGTCACCCCTCATTTGCGCCAGCACCCTCATGCACCCCGTCAGGTGGTGGGCGGCTGGGTGGCGGCAAGCGCGCGCTATCCGTTGTGCCAGCCCCGCGTACTCACGTGATCCAAGTTTCGACCCTCTTCAACTTTAGGTGACGCACGAGCCACCTCCATACCTGTGGGCGGGGGGCCCCCCGTGGGCGTGCGCCCCCCCCATGGGCCGGGGGGGGGGGCGGCCGCGGGGGCCCCCCCCCCCCCGGGAGCACGACCCCCCCCGGCCGGCCCGCCCGGCGCGCGGGGGTCGGGGGGGGGCGCTCGCGCGGTCTAACGGTTGGCCGGCCCCCGGTCACCCCCTGACTATAGGGTGCCCCCCTCTACCTTTTTTGGGGCCGCCGCGGCCACACCCACCCTGGGGGGCTGGGTCCCCCCTTTCCTCCCCTGCCCACTCTTTTGCCAGTGGGCAGTATCGCAAAGTGGGACCCTCGCCCACAGGTAAAAAGCACCCGCCCGTCGCTCCCGTCCAGGCAAGCGGTCCTCTGCTCGGCAGTTGCACCGCCAACATCTTGCCTCCTCCCGTCTCATGGGTCCCGTCCAAATGCCCAACGGTTGAACGTGACTCCGACTGACACCTGTCATTCGTATTGGGATGTGTTCAAAACTGCAGCCTGCGACAAACCATCCCCAGAGATGACGCAACGGTCCCCTGTCCAGCGTCCGCATTAGGCTTAGCCAGGCACCTGCTTGTGCCTCGACCAGGGCCCAGAGAGCCTGACCTGACCTCCGACCCAGCCTCCAGCCCCCGACTCTGCCATTGCCGAAGCCAGGGCTGACGCCGGCCAGATGGCTTTAAGGCCAGCTCGACGACCGGGACGCGTGTTGAGATGCTGTCCTCGTGAGTTCTCACAGCCACTGAAATAGCAATATATCTGGTCTTCTCCATCTCCCTCCCGCCGCCCACTGCCCTTGGAGTTACACCGTTTGTCCCAAGGCTATCCTGTCCTAGCTTCTCATCCCAAACCTTCAACCACCTCCCGCCCCGATCCCACCCACCCACACCCACAACAGCCGACATGACCCTCATCCACCTCAACCGGCAACCCGGCCCTCTCACCCCCACCCCATCAAACACCCCCAAACCATCCCCCACATCCGAAGAAACAACCACAACCACCACCACCACCACCATCACCACCCGCCCGGGCCCAAGTCTCGCCAACCTCCCCCCCGAAATCCACCTTCTCATCACGCGCTACCTCATTTACCCCGACGCCCTTTCCCTCAAGCACGCCAACCGCCACTTCTACCAGCTCGTCGACACCGGTGTTCGGCTGAAAGTGGAATGGCTCATGGAGCGGCGGCTGCTACATCTTGAGTGCCCGAGTGATCAGCGGTGTGATTTGGGGAGTGATTTGAGGTTTTGTCGGGGGAGTGTTAAGTGCGTTTCCTTCCAATGGAGTAAGGTATGACGATGGCTGACGTGTGGGATAGGTTGCTCATGCAGCGGAGGAGGGAACATATTGAGTGTGAGTCGCGGCCGGGGCTGGGGTGTTTGATCTATGGGACGGCGACGTGTCCGCATGCGAGGAGGCTCAGGACGAGGATGAAGAAGTGGGTGAGGATGCATGAGCTGGCGAGGGCGCCGTGGACGTTGATGCTTGCGGCGCTGGTGCCGGTGTTGCTTATGTGGGTTTGGATGCTCGGGGGAATGCAGTTTTGAGTGGTTGATTCAGAGTTTGGAGTCTCGGTTGGGCGAGGTGGTGGTAATGTGGGACTGGGTGAGACGCGAATGAGAGGGATGCCCTGAGGAGCGTTCACCAATGGAGGATATATCTTACTTGAGTATCATGACTAATGACGAATAATACCTAATACAGCCTTTACTGTAACAGCAATGATTTGGCAACCAGTTACTGCTCGAGTTTCTCGTTGCTGAGGCCTTGGTTCCTTTGCTGAGTTTGAGAGGGAACCTCCTGGCTTTTGGAATGAATCACTTCGTGGTAATCTTCTCATCTCTCAGTATCTCCAAATGGGTTTGCGCCCATGCATGCTTAAGGGCAGTCTAAGGTCCAAAGGTGTATATCAAACCACATCTATCTCACATCTAGACTAGCTACCGTTTATATCATCGCAGAAAACAACCCATCTACCACTCACAACAACGCTCAAATCCACGATCATCATACATCACCTCCCTTCCTCTCTCCCCTACCTCTTCTGCTTCAACAAGCAATGCCTCCCCCACTTCCTCCTCAACCCCTCCGGCACCACCTCCCAATCCGGCAACCACAGCGCCCTCGCCAAAAACGACGTCCTCTCCGCATCCAAGAAAGGCAAACACTCAACCTCCTCCCACCTCTCCCCATCCGCCACATAATCCGGCTCATTCGGTGGCAGCGCCGCCACCCCCTTCTCCCCCCCATCCACCGCCCTCCTCCGCTCAGGAAACTGCGTATCCACCAAGAAAACGCACGTCCTCAAATCCACGTACTTCCCCAAATCCTCCTCGTTCCGATCATTCAGCCCAGTCGTCGGCAGCCACGCGCCGCTCCAGAACCCGAACCCCGTGCGCGCCTCGGAGAACTCGCCCGGCAACAGGCCCCGGAACTCAGACCGCACAAACTTGGCGTGCATGTCTTTGGGGAGGAAGAACGACGAGGGGAAGCGGTACCAGTCCTTGCCGAAGCAGACCGTGTCGCCCCGCCCACCGACCTCCTCAAGGGGGGAGTACAGCGCCAGCGGGGCGTGGTACGCCGTGTACGTGCCCCAAATGCGCGCGAGGCCGAAGTCTACCGACAGGATCAGCCCCAGCCCGACGAGAGCGAGCTTGAGCTTGGCGGGTATACGGCCGACGATGCTGGTCTTGGGGTCGGCGTTGCCGAAGAAGGTGAGGAGGGTGTGCAGGGCGAGGGCGGCGTTGAGGGCGAGGAAGGGGTAGGCTGGGTACATGAAGCGCTCTTCCTTGTGGGGCTGCAGGGTGAAGATGCCGAGCCAGAGGTAGAAGGGGGAGAGGAAGACGAGGGTGCGCAGGCCGGACTGGAAGGATTCGCCGGCGGAACGGGCGGAGAAGAGTTTTTGGAGGAGGAAGAGGGGGAGGGAGAGCAGGGCGAGGATGAACCAGGCGTTGAAGTTGAGGAGGAGGTTGCGGAAGTAGAAGGTCCAGGGTTCGGTGCCGTAGAGGTCCGGGCCGCCGGTGGTGGAGAAGATGTTGTACTTGATGATGTTCCAGGTGACGATTTCGAACTTCTTGTAGAAGAAGGTGTTGATGGCGGTGTCAAAGATCTGGAACCGATTTAGTAAAGATAACACGGATGTTCCTGAGGAGGGACACATACCACCAAGAGTACTGCTGAGACAACACCGCGCGAAACCCTGAGGAAGGCCTCAAAGAAGCGCTCACTGTCACTCATAAAAGCGAAGAAGACCTCCTCCAACACAAAAGGGGCACACAATGCCATGGCAAACGGCCAGCCCAGCACACCACCCAGAGCAAACCAGAACATGCCCTGCGAGGTCTTGATCCCGCCCCGCCAGTTCATGAAGGCCACGGCGCCCACCATGGCCATGTACATGGCAAAACTGGACGGCAGATAGGCGGTGCTCGAATGGAAATTGCCCGGGCTAAAGACCAGCGCAAGGATGAAGATGATGCCAACCCTCGGGTTCAGCGCCAGACACACAGCCCGCCACATGAGGGTCTGGCAGAGGGCACAGAGGAAGGCGAGGAGGTAGCGGAGGAAGTAGAACTCGGCCACCTTGGACGAGTGCGGCAGTAGCCGGCGGATGTTGGCGCCGAGGGCGTGGATGGCGATGTACAGCCAGCTGCGAATGGCATAGTCGGGGGAGTACTCCCAGGTCTGCAGACCGTACCCATGGCTGAGGTAATGTGTTGGCTCCCAGTAGTTGAAGGTCTCGTCGCAGTCCTGGATGGGGGAGAAGAGGGCGGCGATGATGTTGGCGCCGAGGAAGATGTAGAAGGCCGAAATAGGCTCGATGGCAAAGGTATTCTTGATGGCGCTGTGGTGGTGAGACCTGGTCAGCTCCCTCACCTCACCATCAACTGGGAGACAGCATAAAGAACAAACACTCACTTTTTCTTGGCATGCTTAGCCGCGGGATGGACAAACTCCTTCTTCCCCTTTTCTGGCGCGCCCTTGGGTGCTGTCTTTGGCGCCATTGTTGCGCTGGTCCCTTTCTCTCAGGGGCGGACACGATGCGGCAGTGTGATGATTGTGATGACCTCAACACATGAAAACGCTGCTGGACTTGTTGAGTGCCCAGTGCCAGCTTCCCCAGCTGCATGCCCAGAGCCGCTAGTCCTTGCTGAGTCTAGCGTTCCCGTGGTGATCCGTGCGCTGCTGCAGGTTCCAGGTTGTCCCACCTCGATTGAACTTTTTTGGATCCTGGACTTTTTTCTGGCAGTCGCAATCATCAGCACGAGTTCTCATCATCGCAGTGTTGTTGATATTCCAGTCGCGATTCGAAAATACCCTGTTCACCATTACTTTGGTTTTGGAAGCTCGGCTTCTTTATTCATTGTTTGGAGTCACAGATTTTGGCAACATCTGTGTTCTGAATTATTTTTTGCCGCGCAGCTTGTCGCTTCCTCGCGTTCAAGCGTGAAGCACGCCGCGCAACGCGATCTTTGAGTCGACACTTGTCGCGCAGCGCTGTTTAGCGGAGCAACATCAGCCACCAGTCTCCGCAGAGGATCAGTGCCAGGTCGTATTCCAACCGACGACATCATGGCGGGTCTTCCTTTTCAGATCCCGGGCCTCGGCGAGGCCAAGCCCAACGAGCAACTGCCCGTCGACAGTTTCGCACCTGACTTCCTCGCTGCTGCTGCAAGTATTTTGGGGGGGAACGGGGAAATCGTGGGTGGTACTAACGAGGAAGAGCAGTTGGAAAAGAGGAAGCAAAGGAAGCAGCAAGAGAAAGAGGGGGTGACAACTGCAGCGGGTGAAGCAGACGATTCCATGGAACTCGACATTTCCGACACCAGCACCTTGTCAGCACACCCCGAAGACAACCAAAACCACCAAGATACCAAGATGAGCGACAATGACCCCAAGAGCACGGAAGCCCACGCCGCCGACATCGAGATGAAGACCGGTAATGAGGCTCCTGCCAGTCCTGGCGTCACCTATGCGCTCGAGGCAGCTCTTGAAGGCCTGTTCCCGAATGCTGGCGCGCCCGCTGAGCAAGCCGCCGCCCAGACCGAGCAGCCGCAGGCCAGCAATACCGAGCAGCCGCAGACCAGCAATCCCGAGCAGCAACAGAATGGGGTCAATACAGAGCAAGAGGGGGAGCAGCCAGAGTGGGAGGCCGATTCGTCGCCCTACGAGTCGTCCTCTGAGTCGTCTTCAGACAGCTCGTCCGACGATGATTCGGAGGACGAGGGCGGTTACCAGCTGTTGGGCATTGAAGAGACCGCTCGGCTACTCATGACCGCCGATGGTGACGGTGAAGGTGACGGCGATGGTGGCAAGGCTAAAGGCGCCGGGACCGCTCTGCGCACCAAGAACGAGAAGCCTGAAGAGGTCATTCCCAAGCCCGACATTACGATCACCCCCGAGATGAAAATTGAGCGCTTGGGCAACATCCAATTCATCGTCGAGAACACCATCGTCATCAAGTCCAACGTTCCCGGCGAGGTACAGGTCCTGGACTCGGGCTCCGTGCTCTGCAAAGAGGACCGGACCGTCATTGGAGCTCTGGCCGACATCCTGGGCAATGTTAGAAACCCAGTCTACACGGTCGGCTTCTCCTCGGAGGACGAGATCAAGGAATACGGCTTGGAGACCAACTTGCCCATCTACTATTCTGTTGATCACGCCAATTACGTGTTCACGCAACCATTGAGGGAGGTCAAGGGCACCGATGCCAGCAACCTTCACGACGAGGAGGTGCCCGCCGAGGAGATGGAGTTCTCCGACGACGAGAAGGAGGCCGAGTACAAGCGGGCGCAGAAGATGAAGAAGCGCGGCGGCAAGGCCGGTCGGGGTGTCCGCGAGATGAGTGTCGCATCTACCCACACCATGACATCGCAACCGAGCAACATTGGCCTCAACTACGACGACGATGAAGATGGCCCCTACAAGCCTTTGGCTCGTCCTCCTGGGTTCGGCCTGGGCTCCGGCGCCTCGTTGCCGCCGAGGCCCGAAGCTGGGTTTAGCCCGCCCCGTGGTGGGCGTGGTCGTGGTCCCCGCGGAGCTCATCGTGGCGGCCGTGGTGATTTCCGCGGACGCGACCACCGTGGAGGCCACCGCGGTGGCGACCGGCGTCACGCCTCGCGTGGTAGCAGCAGCAGTTTCTCGCAGTATTCCCGCGATGGCCCTGCCTCTCCCCAGAGCTACACCAGCACTCCGCCGGCGCCCCCCCAGAACCCCCATCTCCCGCCTCCCCCATTCGGAGCCAAGCTGCCGTCGCCCGCCGGGCAATGGCCCATCCCTTCCCCTGGGTTCATCCCCCCTCCCCCGCAGTTCGCGCAGTCGCCCTCCGCCCTGCCCCAACTGCCCATCCCCCACCACCCGCCCCCGACTGCAGGTAACTTCACCTTCAACTACCCGGCCTGGAACCCGAACCAAGCCCAGCAACAGCCGCAGTACCAGTACCCTCCCGCGGCCCCCCACCATCACCAGTCGCCCCCGCCCCAGCAGCAGCCCCAGCAACAGACCAGCTACGGCCACCAGCAGGTCTACGCGCCCCCTCAGCCCCCCGCCTGGTCGCCCGCCGGCCCTGCTGCGCCCCTGGTGTCTCCTCCGGCGGCCGCGTACGGCCAGCATTACTTTGGCGGCTACCAGCCCTCGCAGCAGCAGCAGCAGGCGCAACAGCCGCAGCAGGGCCAGCAGCAGTACTGGCCGCAGCAGCAGCAGCCGTATGGCAGGTACGGCCAGGGGCCGAGCCAGTAGTTTCTCTGCTGGTTGGGCGGTGCGCGGGTCTTTTGCCCAAGGGGCAGCTCACGTCTTGGTGAGTTGCCGAGCCGTCCGTAGTGTGCAACCGCCACGACGGCGAGGCGGAGGACTTCGCGGCGGGGGATGGGTGCTGTCCTGGCGCGGGACTCGTGGCGCTGAGATTGGGCGGCATGGATGCCATGCGTCTGCCATACTTTGGCATGTGTCGGTTTAGATTTTTTTTTTTTTTGGGTTTTTAATGTTGTACGGATACAAACCATGGATTGGGCGGCGGCATCATCATCATTCATTATCATTGTTGGGGGGCGAGGGAGGGGCATCTTTGCTTTGCAAAAGTTCGCATGTAGGGTTTTGTTAGCAGCAAGATCATTCGCCGGCGTTTGGGGTTGGGATGGAAGATAAAAGCAGATGGTTGGGAAGGATGGGACGGGATGGGATGATGGATAGGAGGAAGGGAGTTGATGGCTGGGTGTGCTGGGTTGTTGGGTTAGTATCCTGGTTATGTGTGTGTGGTCAGGATAGTGTCAGGAATTGTAAGGAATATCTTGTCTTAACTGTATAACTGTCTCTCAATGCCGTGATAATCAAGAGTGAAACTGGAGCCTATCGTCACATCAACACAAATGGTATCCGTATTCAGCCCCGGAACCAACTGGTTGTATCTAAACCTGAGCAGCCACGCCAAAGACGGGGGTAGGGTGAAGCTTTGGGTCAGGAGCCATCATACCATCCTATCCTCGATTGGATGAGACACGGACACGGACAACACGTGCCAAACCCCTCTCCACACGATCCCAGAGACGGAGCATCCGCTCTCTCCACGTGCGAGAGGAATCTCGTTTCAAGTCGAGCCATGTTACACATGGAAATCACGTTTGTCCCCCCTCAAAAAAAACTGTTTGTCGACGACGATCACTGCTGGAAGGGTTGCCATGATCTGACGGGAGGAAAGGGAGAGCCAGAGAGGGACCACGGTTCACGGCACGGCAAGAAAACCTTTCTCCCCGTGGAATTCCGCCGGGTTTTTAATGTATCCCTCAGGAGGTGTCACCGACTAACGCCCGGACGGTGACGGGCTGACAGCACCAATGCAGCCCACTGACGGTTGTCAGCCATGGGCAGGTAGGTTTGTCTGCAGGGCAGAGCTCCCATCTTCAGACATGCAACGCTGTCTCCTCCTCCTGTCCCATGGCTCTGGCATCTCGCGCCACTTCAGCATCTCGAAATGAGCTTGTCAAGCAATCGCATTCCGATCGCTGTCGGGTGTGCCAGTGGCTTGGTTGATCGGGCGACGACGGACTCCACTTTCCAGGCTGTTTCAAAAGCGTGGGAACACCCATACTTCTGGGAATTCGTTTCGCGATTTCTTATCCAAGTTGGGCCATTGTGTGCCCTGTGGATCACGCCAGACCCGACGCTCAGGACCGGCGAGTTTGGTGATGGGATGGAGGGAGAGACGGGAAGGTGGAGAGGGAAACAGGGCCGACCAACGAGGGGGGAGAGGAGATCCCTGTTTTGTCCAGCCAATGGCAGTGCGACCGGCAATCTCGCTTCCTCGTGGATTTGCGGTGTGGCCAATCAGCGTGGGCTGGTCCCTGAAATGGCGCTTGAAACGGGCCCACATGAGAGCAACATGATGGGCGGATCCAGTTGGGACGAGGGATGGAACCTGGAAGGAACCGCTGTGTTTCGAAACATGGACGATTCGACGTCAACCTTGGGAGCATCGCCGATGGTTGCGGAAGGTGTTGTTGGAGGGGCGCGATAACGCTGTTAATGGATGGGTTGCTGGGGAGGATCTGTTGGACCAAGAAGCGAACAATGGCTGGTCCAACACGAAGCGATCAAGCGGCGCAGGTCAGCACACGCAGTCTGCAGTTGGCTGCCTTTCCCGTCTCGGACAGTGTCATCAGCGAAGGATGGCCCCCCAAGGCTCAGGTCAAGCCCCCGGTTTGCTGGGTGCAACCAAACATCCACCCGCGGCCGTGTTCCCGTTCGCGGATTCTTCCTCACTCCTCAGCGTCCCGCCTGCAGGGAATCCTGGGCTGTCTGTTCGAGTTAGCGCCAACATCTCTCCTCTTTCGGCAGCACCAGGCCTCAGCGTTGGGCTTCTTCCGCTCTGGTCGAATCCTACTGCTGACTCCTCCTCACACACACACCCGCGAGCGTCTGTGGTGTCGCTGAGCGATTCGCTGTCTGTGTGTGGCCAGTTGAGGCCCGTTTCTCCTCGTTGCCTTCTTTTTGCAGACAGAACCTACCAACTGCCGATTCCTTCCTTTCAATCAACCAACCCGATCCTCAATCGGACCGCTTTGCCCACGCGGCCGGGTTACAGCCGCCGCCAGACATTCTTTGTTCTCCTTGCCCTTTGAGACACGCTCACACAGCCGACACACACCCGACACGCAACCAGCCTGAGGGGTTTGCGCTATTGACACGCCTGCGAAACTCGACGCTCTTGGACGCCGAGGAATCATTGTGTTGAAACAGGCGTCTGGAATTGGACCTTCTGGACTTGATCCTACGACGAACGGGGTTCCTGGCGAGAAGAGGGCGCTCGACGCAACACCACAACCATGGAAGCGCGGGAATTGTGGGATGCGGTGAAGCATGAGGTCAGGGACTTGCTCGCTCCCAATGCTGCGACAAGAGCGGTTGTTCGAAGGGTTGAAACATCCATACCTCTCATCGAGATCACTGCCGCCCCAAGCGTTGACATCACCGAGACCGTGCTCGTCATCGCAGGCACGTCGACGACATCGTCCGAGACCACGAAGCCGGCGGCACTCACCCCGACAACCACCGCAGCGCGCCCGACAGCGACGCCAAAACCCGCCGAAGATGTCCCCGCCGAGATGAGCGTAGCCGCAAAGGCCGGCATCGTCATCGGCGCCCTGGGCGGCATCCTGATCATCTTCGTGGTACTCTACCTGGTCTTCAGCGCGCGGAGGAAGAAGCTGGAGCGGCAGCGGCAACAACTCGAGGACGACGAGAAGATCAACGGGCCTTTCGCCGACAGCGCCGCCATCGCGGCAACCCCAGCCAAGGCCCCGCGCCTCAGCCTCCGCCCCGTCACCCAGTTCCTCCCCAACTTCACCACTCAGTCCCAAGCCGACCGCCGCGCCAGCCGCGGCATCGCCCTCACCCTCAACCCCGTCTCCCACAACACCAACCCTAACCACAACTCCAACACCCTCTCTCCCCTCAACCGCCCCGCCGGCGGCAGCGCCTGGGAGCGCCACACCGTCCGCTCCCCAGACCCCAAACCCACCCGCCCCAGTCTCAACACCACCAACCTCCACCCCACCCACCACCACACCAACCCCTTCCACGACTCGCAAAGCATCCCCGAAGAGCCCGTCTCCCCCGTCTCCACCATCTCCGCCCTCTCCCACGGCGTCGGCCGCGCCACCACAACAACAAAAGACTCCCCGCTCCCAGCGGAACCCGTCTCCCCCGTCGACTCCGACTCCGACTCCGACCACCACCACTACCCCCACCAACGCACCCCCATCATCACGGCCCACCCCTCAACCCTCACCCGCAAAACCTCCATCCGGAAAGACCTACCCAAACCCCTAGACTTGACCATGACGCCCAAGCCGCCGTCGCCGTTGTACGCGGTGCCGCCGAGCCCTGCGGGCACGGAGTATAGCATGCATAGCATGGCGGCGGGGCAGAGTCCGGGGCCGTCGAAGAGTGGGGAGGCGATTGCGGCTGCGGGCGGGCCGGCGCAGAGCACTGTGCATAGGGTGCAGTTGGATTTTAGGCCGACGCTCAGGGATGAGATGGAGCTCAGGGCGGGGGGGTTGGTGAGGTTGTTGCATGAGTATGATGATGGTTGGGTGAGTTCTCTTTTACTTTTACTTTACCCCGTTTCTCTTGCCAGCCTTTTTTTTTTTTTTTTTTGTTCTTGTTGGATCGTTGCTGTTGTTGTTGCTGCTGCTTCTGTTGTTACTGTTGTTGTCCACTTGTGAGTGTCTCACTAACACCCCCCGCCCAGGCCCTCTGCATCCGCCTCGACCGCTCCCAGCAAGGCGTCGTCCCCCGCACATGTCTCTCCACACGCCCCGTCAAGCCCCGGCCCCAGCCAGGCCAGCAACAGCGGGGCGGGCCGCCCATCAACCCCAGTTTCCACCACCAGCATGGCGGGAGTGGGAATGTGCCGCCTCTTCCTGTGCCTAAGGATAAGGAGTATGGGAACTCCGGGGGGTATGGAAGGCCGAGAAGCCCTGGTGGTGGTGGGCAGGGGTATGGTGGTGGTGGTGGTGGTGGGGGAGTGAGTCCGGCGCCTGGACAGGCTTATTAACCTCTGGCCTGGTTGGGTTTGGGTTGGCTGAGGGATGTATAGGGCGGTGGTGTGGTTCGAAAAGTCCGACCGTGGTCGTCCGTTTTGTTTAATGTCTTGGAAGGCGTTTGGGTGGGGGAGTGGTGTCTGGGGTATGGTGAACTTTCAGGGCTGGGATGTTGGATTCAATGCGATGGAACTATTTTGGGTATGGATGGGGGTGGGGGGGGTTGTGTGTGGGCGCTTTTCCATGATGAGAGGGATGGGAGAGAGGTTGTATGCTTCGCGTCACTCCTTTGCTGTACCGACTGGTTGTACTCATATTTAGTTTCTCTTCTTCGCCCTCAAGTGGCGGGTGGCTGCTATTTGGTTGTAGCTGGGCATCAGAGGGCGCTTGGACTGGCCTCTCATGTTAAAGATTTTGATGTGGATAAATTTACTTCTGTTTGTGGCTCGCTGAAATGGGATGCTGTTTCTGGTCTCAGTTGTGGTCGAGTGTCTGCTGTCCATGTCGGGGAGCGTCGTGTGCATGTCTAAGATTGATGTTCAACTGTCCCGGCGCGAAAAGCAGACCCAGCTCGGACAATTTGTGCTACATTCAATGATGTGGCCTGGTATTTACATGTCTTGGTAAATCTACGCGTATGAACACCACATTCGCCTTCTGGTCTTCAAGCAGATACTCCAGACAGCCTCAACCAAACACCCCCCGAACCCGCGGGCGCGCCCCAGAGCGAAAGCTCCTACTGACCCGCCCCGCCAGCAACAATATTCCTTAAATGCACCCGCCAGTTATTTGGCCTCGGGCCCCTCTCAACCACAAACGGCGCAGCCTCAAGCTTCTCCCCCTCCAGAAAATGCCCCTCCAGCAGCTGTGCGTCCGGGCCCTGGCGCCTCGGCGGGAGCTCCGGCAGGGCCAGCACGAACCTACTCCTATCCGGCACGCGCACCTCCATCAACCTACTAAAAAACCGCGTCTCACTGACGCGCTTGTGCCACGGGCGCAGGTCGGCCGAGTCGATCCAGACGTGCAGGTCATGCAGGTTGGGGAGGGCGGCTACCAGGTCGCACACGCGCTGCCATGGGTTGTTGGACATGCTGAGGTTGGGGCGGGCGCGCCCCGCGAAGATGGCGGGGGGCCCGTCGTCGTGCTTGCCGGGCGTGTTGGGCGGGTAGTAGATCTCAGTGATGATATTGGTGGCGCGGATGGAGAGTTCGAGGGAGCGGATGGGGAAGCGGGAGGGGGAGGCGATGCAGTGGGAGAGGAATTCTTCGGCCGCGGTGGTGTAGGTGAAGATGAAGGTGGTGTGGGCGTAGAGGGTGGGGAGGAATTCGATGTACCTGTTTGGGTCAGTATGTGTCTGGGGGTGATGGGGGAGTAAGGGGGTTACTCACGTCCGTTTACACGCCATCAAGAGAGAGAAAAAGCCAGCCTTCGCGCCAGAATCAGCCCCCTCCCGCTCCTGACTAGAACCACCACCCCACCCCTCGCCGTTATCCCGCAAGGTCTGCGCCTCAAACAGCTGGCTCAGCGACCGGCGGGCGGCCAGAAAAGCGTCCCGCCTCTGCATCAGCTCATCCTCTGGATGCGGGTCAAACGTCTGCTCCTCGCAGGCCCAGTGTAGACACCACTGGCTCTTGAGGCGGCGGTCCCAGGCCTTCTTCTCGTGCCGGGGCGTGTCGATCGAGCCATACCTCTGGAGGCGCACGTCTTCGGCGCGCGGGTCGGTGATGCAGGGGACGTGGGACCACACTTGAGACGGCGCAAGGTCCCCGGAATCAGAATCGGGACTGGGTTCTGTCTCCGTGAGGACGATGTGCTGGCGCGTGGGGGACAGCTTCCGATACTCGAGGTAGATGAGGTTGCGGATCTCGGCGGGGAGGAGGGTGAAGAAGGGGGAGGAGAGCTGGGAGTTGGCGGTGAGGTGGAAACCGCCGGTGACAATGGGTTTGCTGGCCATGTTGGTCACTAGTAGGGGTGAGAGGCAATGAGGTGTCAATGAGGAATTGTGTCTGTTGGTCTCACGGGCTCAACTGTGTTGTTGGCCCGAGATGGGGGCGAGATAAAGACGAATTCCCCTCATCGCAACCCACCCCTGTTTCGTCTGCCTGGGCTGTGTTGTTGTTGTTTTGTTGTCAGCCCACCCAATTCCCTGGTGCCTGGGCTGAATTGATGGGCGCCTGGAAGCCACGCAATTGGCCTTATGTCTGGTGAATTTCATTTATGCATGAAAATCGAAGAGCTCACCTCTTGTTTCGTCCAGTCCGGCGGGACTGTGGAGGCTGAGCATCACCGCCAAGGGCAAGTTGACTTGAGATTGGTGGGATGAGATTCTCACCCTGCATTTCAAGAACGAAGCGCATCTTGGAGGTTTTATGGTTGCAACACCAGCCCAAGCAGACTGGAAGCCAGCCGTTGAGACTGTAGCGGTGTCTCGGAGACGTCATGAGCTCTAAAACTCAGCCAGCAACTTGAACTTCCATTGTTGGTCGGGTGCTGGGGCTCGGGTGACGGGGCATGCCGTGTCCGAGACCGTTGAAGACGGATGAATGGCTCCGTGGTGAGTGAAAGAAGCACGCCGACTTCCAGAAGGTTCCTGCCTTTGACAAATGCCCGGCGCACCCGAGACGGTGAGACCCCCACTTACCGCCGACAATAAGCTCCCATCGGGGACGCCCAGCGGCATCTCCCCAGGGACACCCCACCACAGCTCCATCATCCCACCGACGCCGACCACCGGCGCTCCGGGACCCTTAAAGCCCCTTGCCGCCGCAACCGACGCGCTTCCCCTATCTCCGATTGTCCTTGCTTTTCACTTTGTAATTGCATCGCGACGATCGCAACTTAAACCACGCCGCGTCCCAACAATCTGTGGCCCCTCATTGTCCAAGACAACCCCGCATTTACCCCATATCAAGACCAACGGCTCGACCCTCACCAACCATCTTACCAACGCACCGATAACCAGACCATGCCATGACCCGCGAAACGAACATGGCCAAATCCCTTCTCCTCAAAGAAGAGGGCAACCGCCGCTTCCAAGCAGGCGACTACGTCAAAGCCGAAGCCCTCTACTCACAAGCGTACGCCTCTCTCCCCTTCCCCCATACCCCTCTCCCTCATCCCCTTCATCTCCTCTCAGCACTAACATCCCCCCTCCAGCATCATAACCGACCCCCGCAACCCCGCCCTCTACACCAACCGCGCCATGGCGCGCCTCAAGCTCTCCCTCTTTGACAGCGCCATCGCCGACTGCGTCACCTGCCTCTCCCTCTCCCCCGACAGCATGAAAGCGCACTACTCCCTCTCCCAAGCGCACCTCAGCCTGCACGCGTACGACGACGCGCTCGAGCACGCAGTCCTCGCGCACTCCCTCTGCGCGCGCGCGCACGACAAGAGCCTCGAGACGCTCACGGCGCACGTGCTGCGGTGCAGGAAGGCGAGATGGGATGATCGGGAGAGGAGGAGGGTCAGGGAGGATGGGGATTTGGAGGGGGAGGTGATGGAGTTGATGGGGAGGGAGAGGGAGAGGGAGGTTAGGGAGGCGATGATGGAGGAGGGGGAGGGTGGTGCTGGGGGGGTGAAGGAGGTGGAGGAGGAGTGGGCGGCGAAGATGGAGAGGTTGAGGGGGGTTTTTGAGAGGGCGAGACGGGGGAAGGGGGAGGGGGAGAGGAAGGTGCCGGATTGGGCGGTGGATGATATTAGTTTTGGGTTTATGGTTGATCCGGTTGTGGTGAGTTTCCCTGGTGGTGATGAGGGGGGTTGGAGGGGTGGAAGTGCTAACGTCGTGGCAGACAAAAACCGGCAAGTCGTACGAGCGCGCGTCCATCGTCGAGCATCTGCGCCGGACGCCGCAGGACCCCATCACCAGAGAACCATTATACATTTCCGAGCTGCGGCCGAACCTCGACCTCAAGCACGCGTGCGAGGAGTTCCTGCAGGAGAACGGCTGGGCCGCGGACTGGTAGGGACGGGTATCTGCTAGGATAGAGCCGGTGGGTTAGGTGGCTGGATCTGGTTGCACAGCATGGCGTTTTCGGATTTTAGCATTGTCGGATCTAGCGCTGTTTACTTGTACGTACAAGCTGTACGATTTGCACGAAATAATGAACACAATACCCTGCCCTCCACCGTCAGACGTTTGCTGACGGGAGTTTTCAACCCGCTTGCTATGGGGGCAGGAAGCAATGCCGAGGATCATGGTAGAATTAGGGGTAGGAAAAGAGAAGCGAACGCCAGAATCTCACTGTGCTAGCCCATATGCTCCATGCTTGAAGAACAGACACCAGACTGTCATGAGAGTGTTTCTTGATGTTCATGTATGTACATAGAGGAACCCCAGACGCCTATGCCACGCCTAAGCGCTGCTGTCTATCCCTTAGAAACACTTAAAAGACTGCAAACAGAAAAACAGCAACCACTCATTAAACCCGGCCCGACGACCCATATGTTGCTCGTAGACCGTTCGTCTCCTGTGTATGTACATGCATCGTCGTGCCCTTGCCATATCCACACACCAGCCCCTTCATTCGAAAGATAACCAAAACAAAACATGCTGCCGCAATGCCATAACCAAAACGTGAAAAAAAAACGTAAGTGCCGACAGTGTCCTCATGCCTCATACATCATTGTCGTATTCGTATGTCGTTCACACCCATATATACCAAAACCGCACAAACAACCCCTCATCACACATCAAACAAACAACCCCTCATCACACATCAAATAAACCCACCACTAGGACCCCCCCTCCGTCTATCCTCCTCATCCTCACTCGCATTCTTCTCCCTCCTATTCCTCCTCTTCCTCTCCACATACTCCTCCGGCAGCCCACTCCCCTCCCCTCCCTGCTGCTGCTGCTGCTGCCCACTCCCACCACCTCCTTGATACCCCCCTGCAGTCATCATAGTCCCCCCAACTCCCGCTCCCCTAGGCGGACTCCCCCCCGCGGCGACACTATACCCTCTCGTAATACTATGCCCATACCTGGCCTGCTTCTCATCCCCTCCCCCAACACCCCCCCCACTCTCACTCCTCCCATGCCCACCACCACCCCCACCAGCACCATACCCCCTCCCAACATACCCCCCATGCCCACCCCCATGCCCCTGCCCCTCATCACTACTCCCACTCTCCTCCAAGTCATCATACTCATAATCATGATAATGCGTCAATACGGGCATCGACCGACTATTATTCGAGTCGCCCTTCACTAACCCCAACCTCTCCTCCTCCGTTGCGCCCCTCACCTGCGGACTAGAGTACCCGCGCGACGAGGCAATGCCCTGGCGGCTGGAGCTTACGGGGCGTTGCTGCTGTTCCTGGGATAGGGGGTGGGGTTGGGGCTGGGAATCATGTGGAGGTTCGTCCGTAGCGACAGCAGCGGCGCGCTGGTGGCGGCGGAACATGTTCTGGAAGGAGAATTGGCGACGGGCGCCGCCGCGGGTGGTTGTTGGGGGGGTGGGGGCGGGTTGGGAGGCGGTGGATTCGGTGTCGCTGTCGTCGAATTGGACAGCGCGTTTGGAGGGGTCGGAGTCGTCTGGGAAGGGGTCGTCGGAGTCGGGTTTGGAGGTTGGGACGGCGATGGAGGTGAGTTGGACGGGGTGCATGGGGCTTTGGAGCTTGTTTGTGGCGGCGTCGCCGGTTTTGGGGCGGAAGTCGGGGTGGCCCGGGAGGAGAACGCTGCGCGCGCGGTGGCGGATGGTGCCGACGAGGCTGGAGAAGGCGGGCGAGACGGGGCGGTTGGCCTCGGCGAGTTCTTCCTCGGTGGGGAAGTGCGACCAGCCGAGCGGGGGGTGGGCGGACGGCGGGTTGGCGGACGGCGGGGCGAGGTGCGTGGGCGCTGGGGAGGTCATGGAGCGGTGGGTGGTAAAGGACCGGTGTGTGCTAAACGTGCCGGTCCGGCGCCGCCGGATGCCGTCCCACTCATACGTCGGCGCGCCGTTCTCGCTGACGGGCGCGAGGCTCTCGGCGTGCTTCTCCTCGCGCATGCGCTTGAATTCGTCGAACTCCATCTTCTGCCGGGCAGAGGACAGCCGCCTGACAATGGCCGCGGCGCCTCTGATGGCGTCGGCCTTGGGTTCCGTTTCCGGTTGCGGTTGCTCAGCGATAGTCTGAATCTGGTCCAGATCTCCAGCAAAGACGGCGCTGTCTGGGACGTCCTTGGCTGACTTGGACAGCTGCAGCAGTACGACGCCCGAGCAGATGGTCAGGAACCCATTGACCACGGTGATGATAGACGTAGGTGTGCCCTTGAAGCCTCGGAACAGAATGGCCGAGCTGATAATGGTCGTGCTTGTGAAGTAAACGTAGTATGTAGGAGTGACCAATGCGGCATTGAAGATGTTGAGCGCTTTCTGGATACACAGTCAGCAAACAGGAGGCATGATCCATCCATCGGGCTCCTCACGTTCAGGAAAATAATCTCTGTCAAGAGGGTGCCAATGACAAACACCAGCAAGACGTAGAGAAACCACTGGTTGAACTGCGGCGTCCCACCAGCTTGCGCAATGATAGCGGCACCCAGGCCCTGTGTGGCCACGACACTGAGACCGCCCACCCAACTGCAGATGGAGATGTAGACCAGCATGTTCTTGTTCCCGTACTTGGGACCCAGCCAGAAGGCGACGATGGCCGACCCCACTATGACAACGCCCGCGTATGTCAAGAAGCCAGGGTGGATGACGAACGACTGCATCTGCTGGATGTTGGCGACCGACGAGGTCTGCGGCGCATTCATGACAATGACAATGGACCCCACAATGCACAGGAAGCATGCGACCTTGCCAACCATGCTCAGCCGCTCCTTGAGAAATATGGCCGACAGGACGGTGGTGATGACGACGGAGAGGGCGCCCAGGGGAGTGACCAAGATGGCGTCGGTGAAGGCGTAGGCAGCGAAGTTGAGGCCCTCTCCCAGAATCATGAGGGTCATGCCGGCCCACCAGTAGAAGTTCTTGAGGTATCCGTATCCTTCGCCAGCCACCTCGTTGTATTTCTCGTTCGCGCGAAGCAGGCCGACTTTCTTGAGCACGAACGAGGTCCCAATGAATGCGCCGGAGCCGACAGCCAGCCCAATGCCGATCGCTTTGTATACTGGTGGCCTGTCGGCAGCCGGAGGGCCTCCGCCGCCGGAGCGGGCGTATATGTCGTGGGCATGGCCCAGGAGGTTCGCTGTACTCTCCATGGCTGCGCCAGGAAGCGGATGCGACGACTATGTCGTCAATGCTCCGGTATTCTCGTGCGTCTGTGTGGTGGAGGGACGACCGGGGCGGGCGCAATGTCTTGGACGAGATGTCGTGGGAAAGCCGTTGTTGTTGCGGACTGCGTAGGAGGCGGCATGAACTTGGATTGTCGATTCAGATGTGGCTGGAGGTAATTCGAGGTTGGGAGTTCCCAGAAAGAGGAGTTGCGGTCTAGACTGTGTCCTCTTCTCCACTATCACGGGAGGCGAAGCTGGAGGAGGAGCCGAGCAGGCTGTGTTTGGGACAGCAACGGAAGTTGTATGGAGATATCGAGCCCTGTGTCAGGGTCAAGTTGAGGATTGCGGGAGGAACCGTCTGAAGGAACAAAATTGGCGAATGGTCAAATCGAGTACAGCAGGCTGAAGAGTGCGAATACGGCAGCAAAGGCGAAAATGGAAACCAGGGCCGCAAGGGCGGCTGAAAGCGATCGAGACGTCAGTTGTGCGCCGTCCGAGGATGCAAGCCTGGCGAGTCTGGGTCGTATTGGATCCAAGTCCCTGTCCCTGTGTTCCTGTGTCCATGCTGTGTCCCTGCGCTTTTGTTGCTGGTTGCTGCGCAATGGCGGGGCAAGGCCTGGGACAGCCCCCACCAAAACAAAAGCTTCAGGGGGCGGAAGGGGCTAGCTGGATTGGTCAAAGACAGCCAACTGTCGAGCAAAAAGAAAAAGAAATCTTGTCAACAATCGAGGTATCTGGCGCCAACAAAAATACGGAGAAGTTCATCATTCGAAAAAACCAAAAAAAAACCAAAAAACCGGTACAGATAAACCAGAAAAATAAAGAATGATGTGGTGTCCTTGTTCCCCCGTCTTCTGCAGTTGCCCAGCTGGGCAGGCGGGACGGCCCATGCACCCGGGCGACCTGGTGGGTCCCTTCCGGGTTTGGCGCCACCACGTCTCTGATCCCTGCTGCCTGAAAAGCGGGGCACTGGTCGCCGCTGGTGCTGCCCTGAAACGTCAAGTGTCCCATGAACGTCACTTCTGTGGCTGGGAAACGAGACAAAAACTCAAGAGACATGCCATCCCCTTCGACCTTAACCTTTCATCGAGTTTCGAGAGGTGGAAGCCCAGGATCAGTCGATTGTCCAAGCTCTGCTTGCGATTCAGATCTTACTGTTTCCGCGGGGTTGAGACTTGCAGAGACACCAGCCCACCAAGATACGAGTTGGTCAGTCAGTACGAAGTCGGTCCGCTTTCTCGAGCCTTTCATCAGAACCATTCGATGTCCCTCTCGGTCACACTTCCGCTCGAGGCTGGAGGGTTCAGCTCGTCTAGCCTGGTGATGTAACCGTCGCGTTGTCGCTATGCAGATCGCCAAGCTTGATACCACCCAAGGGCGTCAGCATCTTTTCCAGTGGTCACTCGCCAGACAGGAGCCAAGAATAGCCCGAGTAGGTAACACCTTAGGAACCGCCAGCCACGCATTGCTTGGGTGGTAAAAGAGGAACAGCACCGCTCCCACCATCCTACCGTTGATGGTATTAACGCTCAGCTTCCACCAAACGCAGGCAGCTTGGGTCAAGGATGCAACTCCGCGACGGACCGTGTGGCAGCTTCAAACCCTCGTTTGGCACGGCGCCAGGACAAGCTTCCATACAGGTCCGGGTCTAGCCCACGCGCCCGGTTAAACTGCGCTGCACATCATGATCTGCAAGTCAGTGGGCACACTTGGCAAGATGGTGTCTCGTTCCGCCACGCTGTCGCAAGTGGCGCCGATGGGGAAGCCGTCACATGTTTAACATGACTGCAGTCAGCATCATGAAATTTTGTCAGTGTTTCAATCGGTTGTCTGACCGCGGCCACACTTACACAGCCACACCTGCTCCAGGGGTCACCACTGTTCGACAGCCCGTCATCGACTCCTTTTTACGTCTCAGGGAGATGGACATGATATAGCTGGTTCTGCTGAAAGAGATTGATTCAATCTTCAGAGCAAGAAGGCCGGATCCCACAGATCATTTCCAGACGTGCTCTCTGCCTCTGTCACTCTGCCTTTGATTGTGTTGTGTAAGTCATGACCCTGAGCACCGGATAGACCACAGCCAACATCATATTCTAAGCAAATGAGACCCGAGCTTGAGTCTTCTTAGTGAGAAACTTATCGATTTCTCTAACTGACCCCATAATAATCACAGCTCGAACGGTACAAAGAGACCACTCGAGGCCGATTCGGGCCACACTCAAGCCACACCAAGTCACGCTTCAAATAAAAGGAAGGTTGTGACTACCACGGCAGTACTGTCCCATCGTAGCTGTAAAATTGACCCGACCTCTCCAGGGTCAAAGCATCAATCTGTGTACACTAGTTAGTCCACATACTCGGGACACACCATATCACAGAAGAAGCATACCTGCTCAACAACCCCCTTCGCACTCTGCTCCACCGTCAGCGGCGGCTCCTTGAAGCCCACCTCATCAGCCACCGCCTGGCCCATTCCAGTCTTCACCCATCTATCACACCCCCCGCAGTTAGCTTTGTACTCCTCGCCCTCGGTTTTACCCCCTTTCCCACCCCCATCCATCTCTACCCAACATCACCACAAAAAAAAAAAGAAAAACAAAATAGAAAAAAGAGAACTCACCCCGGATGCACACACCCCGCAACCACCCCCTCCCCCTTCAACTCCACCCCCACCTTCCGCGCCCAAAAGTTCCCCGCCGCCTTACTCATCCCGTACGCCGTCCCGGGCAAGTTCTCCGTCTCCAGTGCCCCGATGCTTCCCATGACACTCGACACGTACACCACCTTCTTCTCCCTCCTCCCCTCCTCCCCACCCTTCTTCATCAACCCCCAAACCCCCCTCAAAACCCTCGCCGGCCCAACGGCATTCACCTCAAAATCCCGCATCATCTCCTCCGGCTCGGTCTCCAGCACGCTCTTAAACGCCCCCGACGAGCCGGCATTCAGAATCAGCACGTCAACCCGCGCCACGCCGTGCTCTGCGAGCAAGCGGGCGGGGAGCGAGGTAGAGGAGAGGTGCGGGTGAGCGTCGTCGAGGAGAATGGGGAGGAGGTGGGAGGTGGGGTGGATTTGGGAGTGGGGGAAGGAGGAGGTTAGGGAGGGGGCAGGGGAGCGCGAGGTGGCGATGACTGTTGTTGAAGGGCGGGTGAGGAGGAGGGTGGTTATGGCGTGGCCGATGCCTGGGGAGGTATGTTAGTGGACGTGGGGGGGGGGGGGGGGGGGTTTGAAGCTGGGACCGGGGGGGGGGGGGGGGGGCAGGAGGGCCGGTGATGGAGGATCAGTAAGAAGGGTGAGGCGTGAAAGGGTCAGCGAAGACTGTGGAATAAGACGATGCTTACCCCTGTTTGCGCCGGTGATGAGGTAGACGGTGTTGTCGGACATGATGGCGGTAGTGATGGACAGCGGGGGAAGAATCAAGGGCAGTGTATGAGAAGTGAAGGTTGGGCGGGAAAAAGTGTTCTGGCGAGGTGTACAGCTGGATAAAGTCAAGGCTGTACTCGATCAAGGAGAGGAAAAGGACAGAAAAGGGAGAGAGACACAAGGCAGCTTAAATACCCCGAAGAAGCCGGGCACGACTGACTCGCACAAAATGGGGCGTATGGGTTGGTCGCGCGAAAAGGGAGCGTACCATCCTATTTTGCGTTCACCCCTGATTTAGCAAAACACCAAACACAAAATTCTTCTCTGGATGTCTTCTGCAGAACAGTATGCGTGAACCCGCCATTCAAGTTTGCCTATCGCCTAATCATAAATCATAACCGATATATCGCTCCCGTCCGAGTGGTATCCCATTCCCTAGACCCAAAACGCCAGAACTGTTGAGCATCCCGTCTCTTGGTTCCGCTGTTGTTTACAGAACTCGCCCGGTATTTACTAATCAAGCCTTGATCACCCAGCCAGCATTGACCATAAAGTCAAAAATCCTCCCACCCTTCTGCGAGTCCAGACGGCATATCTCCTTAGCTTGCTTCTTCTTTATACTCCCGTTGCCTTTGACCGCCTCCTTCAGGATCTGCTCCTTGATCATCAGGTATGGCTTCGGCTGGATCCGTAATGTTTCGCACAGCTTCGCCTCGTCCGCCGTGAGAAGATGCAGGTCCGGCGCGTTGTCCTGGGTAAGCTGGACTGGCTGGACTCCCGGGATTGGCGGTGGGATGTACTTGTGTTTCCCAGTTGCCGTGCCGTTCGCGACGACCACGCTGCCCCCGTTGACATAGTTCCCGTTGGTTTCCGCTTTGATGCCGTTTGGCTCCACCCCGTTCACTACGGGGTTCTCTAGGATTCGAGCTGGTAGCTCAGGAGCAACCAAGAGGGCGGCGCCGCTTGGTGGCTCGGGAGGCGGCTGTGGCTTGTTTCGTTGTGTTGTTGCCAGCCTCTCGCGGTCCATGGAGCCCAGTGGTATCGCCTTTTGGATGCGCAACGACTTCTCATGCTCGTACTTCTCGCCACTGCGGAGGTCGCCGATCCGGAGGCTGCGCCACTCCTGCAGCTGCGCGATCGCTTGCCGGAGGTTGAGTTCGTCGATGAGACCCTGACAAAACTGTTCAAAGTCGACGCGGTTCATCATCCGCGCAAAAGGTTTCGCCTTATTCAAGAGATCGCGTTCCTCCTTGGACCTCTTCTTCTCCATCTTGCTGTTCTCCCTGTAGTCCAGCAGATTGTGCTCGAAGATGACTTTCTTCCGCTCGGCTCGCTGCGTTAACCTGCAGTTGTAGATCTCCATGACCGTGAGCTTGAGCTCCATCTCGGGCTCCAGTTCGCCTGTCCGAGGGTTGATGCCATCCCCCGGGTCAAACTGCATCAGCTGCACCGCCTCTTCTGCCTCGTTGGCGTACTCGGTTTCGAACTCGAGTCGACCCGGCATGTACCCCTGAATCTCGTGGCAGGACGGCACACTGGCGGTGGGTTTCGTCTTTGGTTGTAGGGCAGGCGCGTTCTTGGCGGCTTCCCTCCGTTCCTCGATTCTGCGCTTCTTGCGCCCCTGGAATTCTTCTCGGGAGATCTCGTTCGCCAGCTCCATGTCGTGGGGGCTACATCGTTTTGGTAGGGGGAAATTCGGCGATTCAACGTAGACTTTTAGGTAGTGATCGCGGACCTCATCCTTGTGCCGGTAGCCGCCGATGTGGTCTGCGATGTCCGCCCACGATCCCAGGCCGTAGATCTCGGCGCCCTCCAGGAGCAGCAGTTCCTCGTCGGCGCCCCATTCTCGGTCGAAGATGGGGAACGAATTCTGTTCGATGACTCGGTAGGGATGTGTCGCGGGCTGGTGCGCGTTGCTCGAAGCGCCGCTGGCGAAGCATTGTACACAGAGGTCGTATTCATTGCAGGCACTGTGGGCGCATCTGATTCGGACCTGCCGGGCAGAGGGTTAGCTTCAGGAGGTTCGATCAGGATGTTGCTGCTCCACAATTCCCGGGACATGCGTCATGCGCATCTTGAGATGTCCGCGAGAGAGGCCTGCAACAACTGCACCGAGAGCCGGAGGGGCATGAACTTACAGTTGAGGTGATGTCTGCGGAGCAAACATCGCAAACATACTTCACACCGCCCTCGCCACCCCTCGCCGCGATCTTCTTACGGATCACGCCCATGGCGGGCGTCGCGTACCAGCGCGGGTGGAGTGGTGGTCAAGTTGACAGGGGTGGGTCAGAGGAGGCCGACGTTGAGAGGCGGTCTTTGACGCACTCTCTGACGCAGTAAGTGCCCAAGGAGGGCTTTGCACGATTGCGCGCGGCGTGATAAAGGCAATGCGACGGGAGTTTTGATGGATTCGGCCGCGGGCTCGACGGAATTCGATGGGATCTCGGCGGGTTGATGCGCGTGTTGATGGTTGTCGTTATGGGTCAATCCTAGGCATTTAGCCGGGCAGCGTTTGGCGGCAGTGCCTGGTTGTGGATGGAGGATGGATGTGGCGGGGATCCCACCGAGACCGAGGAGCGTTCCGATATTCTGCCACTCCTATAAAGAACCCTAACCCTGTTTCGCTGAACCCCAAGAACCCCTCCAGCTCTTGACGGGACTTTGGTTGAGATGAACCACTTGTCGCAGAGCATCAGTTCCTCGCATAAATGTTTCATTTGTCCCGTCGTTCACATTGAATCTAGCAACTCAAGAAATATTAAAGCGCTGAAGAACAGTTTCGGACTACCCGAGCCTCCTGATCCGCGACACAGACCGCAATAGATAATTACGCAAGGTTTCCGCTGCTTTGACATTTGTTGGAGGCTACGGCAACGTCACGATTTTGGGTTGTTCCTGCGTGCTTGATGACTTGAACACTTCGTAACACAGCCCACATGTTTCCGCAACTTTGCTGCACCTGTCCTATTTCATGAGTTTTTATCTACTGCCTATGACCCAGTTCAACTTCCCATTTCCAACACTTCTCTCCACCTCAACCATCAAATTCACCGGGGCAAGACCGAGCGAGTCCGCTAACCCCGCCTTCTTATCCCCATCGACAACCCCAGTGGAGGTACAAGTGTAACAACGTGGGGCTGATCCGACTCATCACGAACATTGCCAATACGTATATTGCTCACGATAGTACTCTGATCTTCTCACTTGCTACCATCATCCCTTTCATCTGTCAAAATGCCTGACCAAGTGCTCGACGACATCTCCCATCGGCGGTACAACCCGCTTACCGGGTCATGGCTTCTGGTCTCGCCTCACCGCACCAAGCGGCCCTGGCAGTGAGTGTAAACCGCAAGTCCGCAACTGGCACTTATTTTGCTAACTCGCAACAGAGGCCAGCAGGAGGCTCCCTCCAAGAATGAGCTTCCCGAGTACGACCCCAAGGTATGTAGCCCAAATCATCACCAGCAGCTCACACCTCCACGTCTAACACCACCCCAGTGCTACCTCTGCCCCGGCAACCAGCGCGCCCAAGGTGACAGCAACCCGCACTACACCAACACCTTCACCTTCGTCAACGACTACAGTGCCGTCAAAGAATCCCAGCAGGAGTACCACCCGGAAACCACCTCCAACGGCAGCAGCGACACCAACGCCCTGGCCACCCTCCTCCTCCAAGCCCAGCCCGTCACCGGCCGGTGCTACGTCCTGACCTTCTCCCCTAAGCATGACATCACCCTCGCGGACATGACCGCCCCTGAAATCCTCCCTGTCATCAACACCTGGACGCGCATCTACGCCAGCCACCTCCCGCCCACGCACCCCCTCCAATCCCTCGCCACCAAAGCCCTCGCCTCCATCCCCCCCAACCCGGACGGCGAAATCACCCCCCCCTCTCAAGCCACCGCGCTCCGCTACATGCAAATCTTCGAGAACAAAGGCGCAGCCATGGGCTGCTCCAACCCGCATCCGCACTGCCAGGTGTGGACGACGAGTTCGCTGCCCGAGGAGCCGGGGAAGGAGCTGGTGCAGATGGGGAGGTACAGGGGTGAGCATGGGGGCAGGCATTTGCTGGGGGATTATGTGAAGCTGGAGATGGAGAAGGGGGAGAGGGTGGTGTGGCAGAATAAGGGGTTTCTGGTGGTGTGTCCGTGGTGGGCTGTGTGGCCGTTTGAGGTGCTGGTGATCGCGAAGCGTCATGTGCGCGCGCTGGTGGATTTGAGTGAGGGGGAGAGGGGGTTGTTTGCGGAGGCGGTGCAAGAGGTGGCGAGGAGGTATGATAATTTGTTTGAGACGAATTTTCCGTATAGTAAGTGCGCCGGCAGGGTGGGAGGGAAGGGTGGGCGAAATGCTGATAAGATACAGGCTCCGGCATTCACCAGGCGCCGCTTGATTGCTCCGAGGAGGAGGCGGAGAACAGCTGGTTCCATATGCATTTTTACCCGCCGCTGCTGCGGTCTGCTACTGTCCGCAAGTTCCTCGTCGGGTACGAGCTTATGGCCGAGCCGCAGCGCGATATCACGCCTGAGCAGGCCGCTGCGCGGCTGAGGGACTGCGGCGGGGAGTTGTACCGCAAGGCGCTCAACTGAGCTGACCGGAACGGCGGATTGTGCTTCATTGCGCGCAATATTGATATGGACAACGTTTAGGTAGAGTCCTAGAAACATAGGAGTAACCACACAATAGATGTACGCTCCCAACTCTCCACTCTAACCCACTCCATCACTGGCTGCTTATTGCACATAGTGGTTGTACTGCAGCGCCATCCAGATGATCCCGCCATAAGCCGCCAGAAACGGGAATATCTGCGGCCCGCTGAACCGGAGCGTCTTGAACGCCAGCAGCTCGCTCGTGAAATGCACGGCGGCAATAACATGTGT
Source organism: Chloridium humicola (assembly GCA_027569505.1). Classification (NCBI taxonomy): domain Eukaryota; kingdom Fungi; phylum Ascomycota; class Sordariomycetes; order Chaetosphaeriales; family Chaetosphaeriaceae; genus Chloridium; species Chloridium humicola. The sequence goes on along the minus strand of JAPDFF010000077.1, from coordinate 47,896 downwards.
CCAGATAGCCAGCTGGTACATCCCCCGGTTCTCAAGCTCGTAGGAGGCATAAAAGCGGATGATACCCGCCATAAAGGTGTAGGTACCAAACAGACGAGCAGCAAGCGGCGAGACCTGGTCCTTGGCCTTCTCGGCGTCCTTGCCGGTGGACGAGGCGGGTTTGACAATGGCGGTGCTGTCCTCGGGGTTGAAGCGCTCGGTGCGCGGGGGCAGCGCATGGTTCGGCACGAAGAGGCCGTTGTAGATGCGACGCGTGTAGTGCAGGGTCGCGTAGTTCTGGAGGGCATTGCCCATGGCCACGACGGAGACCTAGAGAGGAAGGTGGTTAGATTTGAGATTGGGGGAGATTGGGGAGGAATCCTGCGCGCGCTTGAGACGTACCACGAAGAGATAGTAAGGCAGGTAGCCCTTCTCCGCCGACGGGAGGAATGCCTTGAGCGCGTCCATGTTTTTGGCTGTGCTGAGCTTGAAGGGCAATGCTTCCTCCCAGAGAATTGGCGGTTTCGTTTTGCTCCCTCCTTTCTCCCGCCTTTCGACTGCGAAGTTGCGCTCAACTCCTCAACCCTGGATGCCAAGCCCGCTAGTGTGGACGCGGGTCGTTCCCGCTGCCTCGGTTTGGCTTGGCCAGAGCTCCACAGCGGGACCCCCTGGCACAGAAACTTCCGAAAGTGTTGGGGACACTTTCGGAGTCGGACGTCACGGGTTGACACGGCGCCAGCGCTCAAAAGACCATCGAGACCCCTTGAACGGTTTCTGCGGTTGATCTCATCCACACCACTGCGAATCTCCGGCACAATGGACTTCCAACGGGTCTGCAACAGCGTGAGCTTCCTCAACTGCACCAAGGCCCACGAGGTCGCGGACGAGGTTGTGCTCAAGGCGCTCGATCTCTGGAGCACCCTCCCGCCGCCTGCCCAATGGGCTCTGGTGGGCTTCGGGGCTCTGTATCTTGCTAGGACCGCTCTCTCCCTCTTCCAGCTTCTGCTGAACTGCTTCATCCTCAGTGGCACCAACGTACGTCTACTCTCTCTGCTACAAAGACGACTGCCAGTACTAACCATTGTGTCCTACAGCTCCGCAGGTATGGCAAGAAGGGCACCTGGGCGGTCGTCACCGGCGCATCCGACGGTCTCGGCAAGGAGTTCGCGGCGCAGCTCGCCGCTAAGGGCTTCAACCTGGTCCTCGTTTCCCGCACCCAGTCCAAGCTCGACAAGCTCGCTCGCGAGCTGTCCCTGAGGTGGTCGGGACTGCAGACCAAGACGCTGTCGATGGACTACTCGCAAGACAACGATGCCGACTATGAGCGCCTGGCCAAGCTAGTCGACGGCCTGGATGTGGGCATTCTGATCAACAACGTCGGCCAGTCGCACAGCATCCCCGTCTCCTTCCTCGACACCACACATGAGGAGCTCCAGAGCATCGTCACCATCAACTGCCTCGGCACCCTCAAGACCACAAAAATCGTCGCCCCCATCCTGGCCAAGCGCAAGAGGGGCCTCATCCTCACCATGGGCTCGATGGCCGGCGTCATGCCCACCCCCTACCTCGCCACCTACAGCGGCAGCAAGGCCTTCCTGCAGCACTGGAGCAGCTCGCTCGCCTCGGAGCTCAAGCCCCAGGGCGTCGACGTGCATCTGGTTGTCAGCTATCTGGTCACGACCGCCATGAGCAAGATCCGCCGCACCAGCCTTCTTATCCCCAACCCGCAGCAGTTTGTCCGCTCGGCCTTGGGCAAGGTCGGCCTGAGCAGCACCGAGCCCTTCACCAACACGTACACCCCGTGGTGGAGCCACAACATTTTCAAGTGGGTGGTTGAGAACACGGTGGGCTCGACCAGCGCCTTCACCATCTGGTACAACCGGAAGATGCATGCGGATATCCGCAACCGGGCGCTGCGCAAGGCGGCGCGGGCTAAGAAGCAACAGTAGGGGAGTGTGTATGATGAGCCAAGGGGTGGTGTGTTGTGTCCAAGAGAGCCTGTTGTTGGGTGTTGGCTGTGTACAAAAATGGGCCAAAAATGGCAGTGAAACAGAATTGTACTCAGGAAGCCAGCCTTGCTTTGATTGCAGGTGAATAACAGACTCGAAATAAATTTATTGAACACGCGATCGTCTCATTCCCCTGCGTCAGCGACATGCGATTGAAAGGCGGTGGCAGAACACTGCCCAATGCAGCCTAGCGTCGTACGACCCCAGCGCGTTCGCGTGTCCTGGGCCAGGTGATTCTCGGCGCCTCTGCCAGCGACCCAGAGTCGGGCCAATGATCACTGATCCTGGTGCTCCAAAAATTGTTTACGGCCAGCCTCTTTTTGGCCCAGTTTCTTGGCTGTCGCAGCACCGCATCACAGCTTCCTCCCTCCACATTCCCGAGGACGACTTCCTCAACCACCTTGCCCAACAGACCACGAGCTCCACGACAGCGACGCGGGCTGGCTTTCATGGTGCAATTGCAGTGACAAACGAGCTGTCGACTGCCAGCTCCCGATAACAGAGGCAGGGAGGAGCTCCCCAGCGACAACACCACGCGGCACCACGAGACATCGAGACATCGAGACATCGAGACATAAAGTCGACAGGAGCTGAGCTTCATTGACCGCGTCGCGAGCTCAACAACCCCCCATCACCCTCGCCGCCATGAACCCCGTCACCCCCGTGCGCCAGATCCCTGGCGCATTCATCAACACTCCCGCGCCCGGCCCCAATACGGTCCGCCGTCGTCTCAACTTCAACGAGGTCACTGGCCCTGCCCCTTCGGGCGCAATGGGGAACCCCCCAGGGCCGATCGAGAACACCCTGGGCGCGGGCTTGCCAGACATCACCAACGGCATGCTGCCGCCGCCACAGGTTCGCGAAGACCTGCCCCCGGTCGTCAAGGCTGCCGTCGTCGTCAACCAGACTCTCCAGCTCGACGAGAGCTACCCCGACCTCGATTCCTACTGCAGACGTATGTTCAACTCCTCGACGCCCTAGTCTACCGCGTCTCAGGACAAAAACTGACCTCTCTCTCTTGCATAGTTGGCGCGTCGTCCGACTACGACATCCACTACGGCGATTCCTCGTGGGCTCCCTTTCATAAGGTGACAAAGTATGCCATTCCCGACCAGGTCTTCCAGCGCCTCAACCAGGGCTCTGTCTTCACAAAGATCGGCTTGTTCGCGAGTATCAACTACGCCTGGGCCTCGATCGACAGCTCGCTGTTCCTCTGGGACTACACACATCCCGACCCGGAACTCATCGGCTTCGAGGATGCCACCCACACCATCACCGCTGTCGCCCTCGTGCCACCCAAGCCGGGCGTGTTTGTCAACACCATCACCCACATTCTGGTACTGGCGACGACTACCGAGATCATCCTGCTTGGGCTCTCAGCGACTCCAACGCCTTCAGGCTCGAAGACGGTCTCGCTGTATCAGACCAAGATGATGGTTCATCGGGGCGGCAGCGACGTCAGCCACATTGTTGGTACAGCATCAGGTCGCATTTTCCTCGGTGGCGATACCGACACGGACATCCACGAGATCTTCTACCAGCAGGAGGAGCGCTGGTTCTCGAGCAGGTGCGGCAAGATCAACCACTCCCATCCTGGGTGGTCGTCGGTCGTTCCCAATCTGCCGCTGGCCGGCCTGCCCTTTGGCCAGAAGCAAAACGAAGGACTCATTGGTCTTGTGGTTGACGATACCCGCAACCTCCTCTATTCGCTGTCCAATCGCTCAACCATCCGCACCTACCACATGGAGAGCCCAGAAAAGCTCACAAAGGTCATCGAGAAGGACAAGACTAGCTGTCTTCGTGACTTCGCCCATATGGCCGACAGCGCCTCCCCGCTCATCACCGACCAGACACACATCGTTTCGATCAGCCCTATCCCCGCCACCGAGGCCTCGAAACTCCATCTCATGGCGCTCACCAACAACGGCTGCCGCCTGTTCCTCAGCGCCACCAGCTCAGCGTCATACACCATGGGCGGGTCGACAAGTCTGGCACCCCAGAGCATGCAGCTTCAGTTCGTCAAGTTCCCGCCAAAGGAGCCGGGAGCTCAGGCGCGGAGCATGATGGTTCAGACGGAGGGGCAGCTTGACAAGACCTCCCGGGCGCTCGACCCCAGTGGATTCGGTGTGCGTTTTGCGCCGGGCTATTTCTTCGACATTGTCAGGAAGCACCCGAACGAGGATATCCTTTTTGTTTCTACCCCTGACACGGGGAAGATTAAAATTACCACCCCCGCCTCGGCCCTCAAGTACTTCGAACAGGGCACCTGGATCGATCTGACTAACGGCAATCGGGTCCTCGAGATTGGGTTGACAACGCCTCCATTCTCCGCCTCCAAACAGCCCCTCGGTTTCGGCAACGAGCTGGCCGTCCAGTTCGACAACGTGCCGGGAGAGTTTGTGGTCCTCACCAACACCGGCGTCCATGTCATTCGCCGCCGGAGGCTAGTCGACATTTTCGCGAATGCGCTCAGCACCTGCTCCGGCGAGGAAGGGCTCGAGAGGGAGGTGCGTAAATTCATCAACCAATACGGCCGCGTCGAGACCATCTCGGCGGCTCTTGCTGTCGCTTGCGGCCAGGGGAGCGATCTGCGGACAGGCACCAGCCGGGCGACCGACCAGAAGACCGAGACCCTTGCGCGGATGGCGTTCGTTGAGTACGGTGGCCAGCCACGACTCGCCGAGTCGGATGGTAAGCAGGCCGTTTCCGAATCGGTCCGCTTGTCCTCGCGCCACGATGCCCTGGCTCTGTACCTCACCCGCCTCATTCGGATGCTGTGGAAGTTCAAGGTGGTTGGCGTCAAGGCCGACAAGGGCGCCCTGGTCGTCTCTTCAACCGTTGCGACCTCGAAGCTCGTCATGATTCAAGAGAATATCGAGAGGTTGCGCAACTTCCTCGAGGCGAACAAGAGCACGATCCAGGGCCTTGCTGGTCCTTCCGAGCGCATCTTCAATAGGCAAGAAGAGATCGCCAACCAGAAGGAGCACCAAGCGTTGCACGGCCTGCGGAAGCTCATGGAGAGCGTCTCGGAGGGCATTTCCTTCGTGCTGATGCTCTTCGATGAGCGTGTGTCCGACATCTACACACGCCTCGATGCTACGGCTCAACAACAGCTTCGGGATCTGACATACGAGAACCTGTTCTCGCAGACTCCCGGCAAAGAGCTCGCCAAGGTGCTTGTCAAGGCGATCGTTAATCGCAACATCGCTAGCGGCGCCAATGTCGAGACGGTCGCCGACGCCCTGAGGAGGCGATGCGGCAGCTTCTGCTCCCCCGATGATGTCGTCACCTTCAAGGCGCAAGAGCAGCTGCAGCGCGCCACCGAGCAGATCCACAACCCGAACGTGCTCCGCACCCTCCTCGCCGAGAGCTTGCGCTTGTTTGAGCAGGTTGCTGGCAGCCTGTCTCCGGCTAACCTCCGGAGCGCTGTCGAGCAATACACTGCGGTCAAGTACTACGCTGGCGCCATTCAGCTGTGTCTGACGGTTGCGCAACAAAAGGACAGGGGGAATGCAGCGCTCACTTGGGTCAATGATGGCAAGCCTGCCAACGACTCCCGCCAGAAGGCCTTTGACGCGAGGAAAGTGTGCTACACCCTTATCCACGATGTTTTGGACAAGCTTGAGGTTGCTTTCGCTGGCGAGCCTGAGATGATCGATGGCCGGCCCACTCTTGCCGCGACCAAGCGGATGGAGGCGTACACCGTCGTCAATGGCTCCAGCGATGAGGTGTTCCACTTCGACCTGTACGAGTGGTACATCGAGAAGAACTGGATCGACCGCCTCCTCTCCATCGACTCGCCGCACGTCATCACCTACCTGCAGCGCCTGGCAGAGACAGACTACCAGCACGCCGAGCTCCTCTGCCGGTTCTACACCCACCGCAGCCGCTTCTTCGAGGCCGCGCAGGTCCAGGCGACCCTTGCCAAGTCAGATCTCAACATCGGCCTCAAGGATCGCATCACGCTGCTCAGCCGCGCCAAGGGCAACGCCAGTGTTAACACCGTCGGCATCAGCCGCCAGCAACAGCAGCTGCTCAACCACGAGGTGACGGAGCTGCTCGAGATTGCCCACATCCAGGACGACCTTCTCGAGCGGCTGAAGGCTGACCCCCGTATCGCGGCGGAACGCCTCCCCGACATCGAGGAGGCTTTGGACGGGCCTGTCAAGAACGTATCCGAGGTATGCTTCCCCCCTCCCCAACCCCTTCACACCCCCATTCTAACTCCCCTCCAGCTCTACAACCAATACGCCGACCAAGCCAACTACTTCGACCTCTGCCTCCTCATCTACCACGCCGCCGACTACCACAACCCACGCGTCATAATGGACACCTGGGCGCGCCTGATCGAGCAAACCGACTACGACACCCAGCAGCGCCAAGCCCACTGGCAGCTCGCCCGCGCCGGCAAGCCCCTCCCCGAAGGCGCCCTCCCCCTCACCGGCGAGCCCCCGCTCCCCTACGAATCCGTCTCCCAGCAGATCCAGCTCATCGCCCACCGCACGTCGCTCGACAGCTTAGTTTTCCCTGTGGATACCCTCCTGCCGGAGGTGTGTCGGTATGCGATTAATAAGGGGCAGGACGCGAGCATTGGGGCGGATCCCTGCTGGCCGGTGCTGTTGTTTTTGAATCTGGGCGTGCCGCATGCGCTGGTGGTGCAGGTGCTGGAGAATGTGTTTAATGCGCAGGAGGCGCCGTTTAATGGTAGGCGGAGGAAGGTGGTGGTGCAGTGGATTGCGGCGGCGGTCGAGGGGTGGGTGAGGGAGGTGGAGAGGAGGACCGCGGGGATTGTGGCTGGTGGGGGTGGGCAGAGGGAGGGTGGGGATGGAGCGGTGGGCGGGTGGGTGAGTGAGTTGTTGGCGCGGGCGGATGAGTGTCTGGTGCAGGTTGCGCCGGCGGCGCCGCCTGCGGGAAGGAGGGGGTCGGATGTGGTGATGGTGGAGGTGGAGGAGGTGTTGGAGTTGAGGAGGGTTGTCAAGGGGTTGAAGAGGAGCGTGGATGGGATTTTGGGGGGAGAGGGGTTGATGGGGGGGAGTCTTTTTCGGTGAGGTCAGGTTTCGGGGAGTGAGTTTTATGGTGAGATGTAAGAGAGAAAAGCATGCCAGCGTGTTTTGCTGTGCGGTAGCTTGGGTTTGTCGGTAGGGTATAATACTTTGTACATATCGTGGACGTCGGGGGTTTGTCTCGGTGAGATGGTTTACGTGCTTATTGGTGGGAATAAAGACGAGTAGACGACCGTTGGGGCTCTCCTGGTAGCATGTGAGAAGTTTGGGGACCGGGATATCTGAAGGAGTATTTGCCACCTTTGTTTCTCTCAGGAGATGGGAAGGACTGATCGAGCCTCGCCTACCTTGGCTGAGACTTGCGGCTCTATAGGCCTCAACGTCGTCCCTCCCTCCCCTCTGTCTTCACTCGGATTACCCGAAACAAAGCGCCTCGAGTCCCCGACCAGCATCTTTTTCACCACCATTCCATAGCCTTATCGTGCCCGACCTTCCAGCCCGTCCAGCCGACCTCTACATCTCAAGTACACCCCCTAAGCTCACACCATGGGCGACTTCGTCCCGGACTCCGACAGTCTTTTCGCCCCCCCAACCATACCAAGCAGATTCAAAGCCCCCAACCCTCCCCCGAAGATCTCAAAGTCACAAAGGATCGAAATCCTGGAGACAAAGCTCGCCAGCCTCGAGGAGCGCTTCGCCAGCCTCTCTCTGACGATCCGCCGGCTTGGTACCCAGGACAGTCTGTGTACATGCTGCTTCGCCGGGCCTGCGCCTGACAAAACACCCCGTCGTTGGAAAAGCAACGACATCAACAGGTCCATCCCGCCAAAGAACAGTCACGCAAAGAACCATGCCGACAACCACCCCAACAACCATGCCAAAAACTACGCCAACAACAACCCCAACACCCGCCACAACCCCCCGCCCCCCACCTCCACCACCACGACCTACCCAACCCAACATTTCAACCCCTTCGACTCCCTCGTCGCATACGAACGACAACAGATACAACGACAGCAGCAACGACAGGAAGAACAAGAACGGCAATTCGATGTCCTCATATCAGAGATCATATCAGAGGCTACAAGTACACCACTGAAGGCGGTCCCTACCCCCCCAGCAAAGTCAATTCTCAAGGGTGCCACTGGGGTCTTGGCAGGAGATGGATTTTTGAGGAGACCGGTGCGGCGGCGGCGGGTGGGGGGGGAGAGGGTGAGGTTTTTCTTGGCTGGGGAGGAGGGGATGGAGGGGGATACGGAGGGGGGGCAGAGGGGAGGGGGGGAGGGTAGGGGGGGAGGGGAGGGGAGGGAGAGGTAGATGGGGGTTGGGAGGAGCGGGAGGAAGGTTGGTTGTTGGTAAATGTGGTAGGCAAGCGTGAAGATGATTGGTGGGGGTGGAAGTGTGGGAAGTGATGCTGTGGTGACGGGCATGGGGATCAAAAGGGGGGAGAAGTTGAACGGGGCGGGGAGGAGGGAGGGCCTCGGAGGGCAGGGAAAGGGGAGTAATAAGGAACGAGAGGCGGGGAAGGGTCTGTATCCGGAATGGATAGCGTTGGTAACAATAGATCATTAACAGTTTGAGTAAAAAGATAGCGATTCAAATTGGGTACCCGTCAACAAAGCTTCAGGCTTGTTTTTCTGCAGATTCTCAGACTGCTCTGCGCATTGAGTGAAGGTGGAAGGGGAGATTTCAAGGCTGTGATAGAGGTGCTTTCAAACAACGAATGACAAGATTCATGGAGGCAATTTACTTGGTTTCTATCCCTTTTCATTTTTTGAATGAGAACGGTTTTTACTTCTCCAGTTTGAGTCATACAAAAGGATCACGGCGTACAGGACCGCCAACTCGGTAAGAAGTTAACTAGCTCCTGACACAGTCTTGTTCTGTAGGTAGCACAAGGTCCGAGACATAGGTGGTCCGGGTGTTGCCAGCCTGGAATGCCTTTCCTGTGGGTTGGACGTACGCCAGCCAGGGCGTGTCTCTTTCTCATTCACGGATGAATATGAAAATAAAGGACATACTTTACACTACGTACTTGAAACCGCCATTGGTTGGCCTCGTGGAACACAACAGGCGGCTGACAGTTACTCCAGGCCGAGGACGCCTTGCCATTTGATAGTAGGTACGGAGTAATGAACCCGAAACTTCAGGAAGCCGCTGGTTGCTTGCTTTCGGACTTGATCCGCGCCTAGGCCATGAACCAGAGACATGGCTTGAGGTTTCTAAATTCAGAACTGGCTGAGACATTTGCAAAGTGGCATTCTGAAAAGTGTGATATTGGGTGTCCAGACCTGCCACCCAATCTTCTAGGCCTCCCACTTGCTTCTTACTCTTCAATCTTCCCAAAACAGGTGAAACCATCCCCAACGAGGGTCCGGAGTCTCCAGCTGCGGTCCCCTGCGGTAATCTGCAGATCATCTCTCCGACCAGGGCATCCCTTTTTCCACAGTCTACCCACGAAGCCTGCCCCTCCCCATCCCTCCCCGACGTCAATGTTTTTCGCGCCGTTTCTGCCGAACTCATATTGGTTTCATTCCATTGCTGCGGGTGGTTGGTGATTCTCAGCTTCTCACTCTCGGTCGTTCTTCAAAACAGCAACATCACCCACGCCATCCTTTTTCCAGTTTGCCTCAAGACCAGACCAGAGCAGCAACACCAACTGCAGGCCCCCGACTGTTGGAAGAAAGTATAATAAACCGCAAACACGTTTTACCCCCGCCCCTTGGCGGTGCAACCTTGACGACCAAGTCTTATATCAACACCAACCCTATCCACGTCGTCACCCACCTCTTCCTTTCACCCATCCCACGCCAACATCGAGAGCGCTCGCCCTAGTTTATTACTAGAACTCCAATCCGAGTTCACCACTTCTCGATACTCCACAACATCGTCCCATCAGAGATCAACACACAAACCACCCCGCCTCATCAACGACCAACACCACCTGTAACTAACACAATGAAGGCAAGCCCTCTCCTTTTACCCTCTTCCCCCCACCCTCTTCCCACCCTCCCAACAACTCCCACTAACCCCCTCCCCCCAACAGCTCCTCACCCTCCTCTCCCCCACCCTCCTCCTCCTCTTAACCCCCGCCCTCGCCGCTCCCACCACCACCGACGCCGCCCAAAAAGCCCCCCGCGCCCCTGCCCCCATCCCAGCAGCAGCAGCCGCCGCCGCCGCGGCCCCCGTCAGCTATGGCTCACCTCACTGCAAGTCGACGGCGCTCATGGACCTGTGCACGGCAGACAATGCCGGGGCGTACTGTGATGCGACGGGGTTTCATAATAACTTTATGGCGAGTTGTGGGGGGGTTTGTTGGTGTGAGTAATAGGGAGGCACTCTGCCTACTTTACTGGTTAGGTCTGTGGTTTGTGGTTTTGGGAGGGGTTGGGTCTGGGTACCTAGGATGGGTTGGTTGGCGGTGGAGGATGGGGAAGAGCTTGAAGGGGTTGAGTTGGAGGGGGTGGGCAGAGGGGAAAAGCGACGGGGGGCCAATGGAGGGAGTGTGAAGGGTGTGTGTGCGGGTTTGAGGGTGGGACACCTTGGGAGAGAGGGTTTTATCATTATCTTATTGGAAGAGGAAGAATGTTTGGCGGATGCTTGGGGCAAATGTGTTTCACGTCAACATCGAGCAAGATAGTTGGAAATCATGGCATTATTCGATTACATCGAGTATCTCGTGGCACATCTGCTTGAAGATCGTCATGAACCTTCAAACCTCACACCCCTCCACATCCATGCCCTCCAAGACCGCCTCAACACCCCCTTAGGCGGACTTGTGCCAGCAGTAGCCAACGCTGGCATTGCACTCATAGGGATCCGAGCAGTCGTTGTGGCTCGCGCAGGGGGCGCCGAGGCAGTGGCCAGCCCAGTCGCAGCCGTCCATGGTGCACAGCTTCTCGGTGGCGTCGCAGTGGGTGGGATCGCCGCAGTCGTTGTCGGTGGCACACTTGGTGCCCTCGCAGTGGCCGGCCCAGTCGCACGAGTAGTTGGGGGTCGAGCCTCCGCCGGTGGACTCGATGCCGCACTTGCCGTTGACGCACGACCAGGGGTCAGAGCAGTCGTTGTGGGTGGTGCACGAGGCGCCGAGGCAGTGGCCGGGCCAGTCGCACTCGGGGGTGGTGGTCGGGGTGGTGGCCTTGGTGGTGGTCGGCGCCGGGGTGGTGCCGGCCTTGGTGGTGGTCGGGACCGGGGTGGTGCTGCCGCCGCCGATGCGCTGGATCAGCTTGTTGCCGAGACCCTCGATGGAGGACTCGAACGACTGCCAGCTGGTGGCGCCCCAGTTGGCGCCGCTGGCGCCGGGCACGGCGTCCTTGCCGGGGAAGGCGATATAGAGGACGTCGGTCTGGTCGTGGCCGCTGTTGCCGTTGATGTCCTTGGTGCCAAAGCAGGCGGTGGCCATGGAGATGGAGGCCTCGCCGACCATGGGCTTGTCGCCGTCGTCGCCATTCTCGTCACCCCAGACGCCGTAGAACTGGTGTCGTCGGTCAGCTTTTGCCCTGTATCAAAAGGGGAACAAGAGAGAACTCACCAGCTGGTTGTTGCAGACGACGGCAATGATGGAAAGGGGCTCGATGCCGTACTTAGCGGGATCGAAGGTCTTCCAGCCGCTCTTGGTGCCCTCGTTGCCGAAGACGACGTACGGGTGCACGTAAGCGTTCAGGTCCTTGATGCCCTTCTTGTAGCCCTCGATGATCCATTGGAACGAGGTGATGCTTTGGGTATCGCTGCTGCTGCCGCAGCGGCCGTCGTCGCCGCGGCCGTTCTGCTCACCGTCGCAGTCGACGTCCATGTCGGCGAAGGCGGTGCCGCTGCCCTTGATGTAGATGACATTGTTGGACTCATAGTGGTCACCGCAGTACGAGAAGGCTGGTAGTTGTGTCAGAAACAGGATTCTTTGCTCAACTCGGGAAGACAAAACTCACTGTTCGGGCCATCGTCCTTAGCGTAGAACCCGGTCGCCAGCTTCTTAGAGCAGGTGCCCTTCGTCTTGAGCGAGTCGTAGAAGCTCTTAATATTCGACGGGATGTCGCGGGCCGAGACGCTGGCAGCGCCCAGGAGGGCGGGGAGGAGGAGAGTGTTGCGCATTGTGGTGGTGGCTCGGAGATGTTGGGGTGAAACAATCTGCGATGGGAGCTGAAAAAGAAAACACCCGAAGAGCGGGACGGTGTTGTTGTTTTATACGCCTTCCCGCAAGCCCTCAAGGTTCCATCCCTCTCCCTCTCCCCGGTCCTGGACATCGTGCGGTGTCGGCCGACCCTCCTTCCATGTTGCCACAGTCACTCCCTTGGAGCATCAAACGTCTTCTCATGCCTTCCCGGTCTCTCTGCTATCCCCCGACTGTGGGGTAGACACAAGGGTTCCTCGACTGCCGTGGGGTCAGGCTTGAAGCTTAGTGGCAAGCGGTTAACGTGATGGGGAAGGTGAGAGATGAACACTGTGGTTCTACACGTCCTGGGAGCCCTCTCGTCGGATAATCGGCCAGGATGGCACCTCATGGTCTGTTGTCTCCCCATGCGGTGAACGCGCCGGGCCCTGAGTTCGGCACTTCCCACCTCCCGATTTCGGTTACACCAAGTTCTGGAACAGTTGACAAACGGATGGTAGCGGCCAGCTCTGGAGCGTCTTTGGCCTCTCTGCCCAACGCCGGCCTGGGTTCGAGTGGAGTTTACCAAGTTGAGTCCATGTTCAGGGGTCCCAAGGGAAGACAAAGCCTCTGAGGAGACGAGATGCTCAGGAGGAAGAACCTCGTCGAAGGTGTCTTCTTTGGACCTGGTCGTCAGATTAAAGGACTGCAAATCACACGTTGCTGCCTTGTGCCTGCTCTTGTCGGTACCAAGACAATGGGATTCCTCGTCTCTGAAGGCGACGCCCAACGTATCAACGGAAAGGACAGGCCCGTCCCGATGCAACGGTGAGCCGCCCAGGCCCCAGGGGCAGAGGGGAACGGTGGGGCAGGAAGCTGAACGTTGTCTCACATGCCAAAGCGGGAGAGCAAACAGCCGGGGATTTGTTGTCTCGGCCATGGATCCTTGCCGCTCTTGTCGCCAGTGAACTCAAGCAGCCAGCACCCTGCCACCTGAGAGAACGGAGCCCGCCCCATTTGTGGTCTGACCATGTCTGTACGTATGGGCCCGATTCCTCGATCACCAGCATAGCTAGCCGGAGGACCCCATTTCCCATTATCACTGTCACTGCCTGAAGTCAATGCTGTGGATCGTGATCTCAGAACGTGATTGTGATCATGGCTCTGCGGCATCAACACGAGGAACTTCTCGATAAGGCTAAGGTGTTGCGGGCAAGGATGCCCTGTCTGGAACGGCTCGAGAATGATTCGGTGAGAAAAAGGAGCTTGGCTTTGGGCTTCTGCTCCATGGAAAGTTTAAGGGACGGATTTCTCACTTCAGACGAACCCCTGAAGATGGCCCCTTTTTTTTGGCTGGAAACCTTAAAAGAGTCCCCAGATGTGCCTCTTTTCAGTTAGCGGAATACCTTTTCCCAACTTTATCCCTGACCACGGGCGTGTCGATGTGGCATGTGGCTGCCACAGAACACAACCCGGCAATTCCCCACGAGTCGGGGGGAGGAGTTCGCGGGCTGGGAGTGGAGTTGCGCGTGGTCAGGGGCTCCCCGGCCATTGGCTCCCGTTTCTGTTTCTCGATGTCCTGTTCCTGATCGGTGATCCGGGGTCCAGGCGAGGCAGCTTGACATGACGGAACGAGGAACACCATCGTGCTGCCAAAGAACATGCAGAAGAGGCATGTAACCTCGTCCTCCTTCAGGGGAGAGGTGTGGTCCCTCGACCCTTCTCTAAGACAGACGAAGCATTTGATGTCGAGACAAGCTTTTTCACCGAGACGGCTGCCACGGCTGCCACGGCTTGGCCCAGGGGGCAGCGCTTGAACTCCTGCCAACATGTCTTGGTGCAGCTCAAGCCAAGACGAACAACAGGGCGCTTGTTCGTTGCGCCCAGCACGTGTCTCCCTTTCGGTCCACGCATTCGACAAGATCCAAGGACGGACACAGTTCCGGAAAAAAGCGACGAGGTCCACAGCTGTCTGTGGAAGCGGTGAGACCACCTCCACTGCGGGCCGGCTCCCCTCTCGAACCACTCGTGGCGGATCGATCCCTGCTAACGTCGGCACCGTTCGATCTCGCCGTCGGCATGTCGTGCAGAACCAGCGGGAGGAGCGCGAGCTTGTTGGTTCCGCTGCAGGCCGCTGACGCAGGGACACTCCCGCGAGATCCCCTTCTGCAGGTCGCTTCGCGAACGAATACGCCACGTCCATCATCCAACGTCGCGAGCCCATTCTAGCGCCAACTCTAGTCCTGTGGCTCGGCCGACACATTGTACACATCTCAGAATCCTTCACTCCAACCCTCGCCACAGTCAGGCCCAAACCCACCTCTTGTCCGTCATCCAGGCCTAGCTACGTCGCAGTACTAGTTGAGGCATTTCACGTTTCCAGCAGCGTGCAGATACGAGCCTTTCCTCCCTGAGAAGTCTTCAGGAACGCAGTAATAACGATGTAACCTAAGGTACTTCGAGGGAAAAGTCGCGAACGGTGAAGGTGAAGGCAACAGGAGATCAGGAATGCCAGTCACTGTGTCCGTCCTGTTTCCGAGGCCGGCTCCGCTTCTTCGTAGGGGCCGATCCGGGAACCGAAACCCCCCGATCCGACCACCGAACCGTCCGATGTGGCGGGCTTTCAAGCCCAGCTGCCTCCTCACGACATACTTGAAACCGGGTGACTTCATGATTCCTTCTTGTTCGAACAGAAGATGCTTCCGAGCTCGTAGCAGTGTCCATTTCTCAATACGCCTGACTCTTCAGAGGCCCCGATCAGATAAACAAACCAACAGACATCGTTTTTGGAGCCCATTCAGACCACAAGCACCACGAGGGTGAGGCTGTGTTGCGAGGCGCAGAGGGAGGGCTGCGGAATTACTGATCTTATAATTTGAAAGCTCCAAATCTATTGTCTAGCATCGTTAGTCCCATATCCAGCTTATTATGTGTATCCAACCTCTTTTCTTGCGTCCGAGCGGCTGAACGTAAAAATGCGCTTCTGCTTGCGCGAAGGCGTCCTCCAGCGGGATGTCTTCCAAGGCCACGACCTTCGTCTTTTTGAAGACCTTCCAGAACAAGTATGCCGTAAGGACGATGGGGATATCCCTTAGATGGAGTCAGCACAAATCTCAGTCTGGGAGAACGTGAAACTTACAAGTAGGACGAGACAAACTTGGCAGAATCCCAGTTGCCCTTGGTGAAGACACTGAATCCGCTGGTAAGGAGTATCAAGATGCACATGAATAGCCCTGCGGGCGAGGAGTATCCTGCAGAGCATTAGTATCTTGACAGGGACACAGAGGACAACTTACTGGTCCACCAGTTGTGCCAGGGCAACCTGCTGGCATCTATGCCCTGCCTCTCCATGGCCTGTAATAGCCGAATGTGGTTCAGGAGAATCGTCGACCACGAGACCAACACACCAGCGGCTGTCAAAGCAACCAGCCACCAGAAGACGGTAATGGCACCCTCGGACAAGCTCATCAAGCTGAGAAACATGAAGGCGGTAAACAGCAGCACGCACATGTAGGGCACACCCCAGGACGTCGTCCGCAGGAATATCCTCGGCGCCTGCCCCTTGAGCGCCAACCCATACAACG
The DNA here is from genome assembly GCA_027569505.1 of Chloridium humicola. Lineage (NCBI taxonomy): Eukaryota > Fungi > Ascomycota > Sordariomycetes > Chaetosphaeriales > Chaetosphaeriaceae > Chloridium > Chloridium humicola. The sequence goes on along the minus strand of JAPDFF010000077.1, from coordinate 32,235 downwards.
TCCGCGTGCCCGCCAGCAGCGCCTGGTTCGACGCTGACCAGGCCGAAGTAATGACCACAGCGTTGACAACCGACGGAATCCCAGATATCCCCGCCTGCGAAGCGGCAATTACAAACGGGCTCTGCGCCACGCTGCTCCCAGACCCATCCAGCCGCGGATCGTTGCTGGCAACCAGCAAGCCCACCACCAAAACCGCCAGCATGTAGAAAATAACAATCCTCGCAAACACCTTCTTACACGCCCTCGGTATCGCCTCCCTCGGATTCCTCGTCTCCGCCGCCGCCATCGCCAACGACTCAACCCCCGCAAACGAGAAAACTGCTCCCGTCATAACCGCCCAAAACCCCAAAAACCTCCCCCACCCCCCTTCCACAACAAACTCAACCCACGGCCCAGGCTCCCTCCAAAACCTCCACCCCACCACCTCCGTCCCAGGCACCCCCCCAACATTAATCACCCCCCCCAACACCACCAACCCGCACACCAACCCAACCTTCACCAAAGCAAACACAAACTCCACCTCCCCAAACACCCTCACTGCGCCCATCCCCACCCCCACCGTCCCCACCACAAACACCCCCACCACCCACACCACCCCGACCCCCTCCCACCAATACCGCACCAACACCACCACCGCCGTCGCCTCCCCCGGCACACTCAGCAAGTTCCCGTACACCAAATTCCACCCCACCGCGAACCCCCACGCCGGATCTATCAAGAACTCCGCATGCCGGACAAAAGATCCCGTGACGGGGAGCAGGGCGGCGACTTCCCCGAGCGCGAATTGCACGGAGCACACGACGAGCCCGATGGCGGCGTAGCCGAGGAGGGCGCCGAGTGGGCCGCCGCGCTGGACCGCGCCGCCGAGGCCGAGAAAGAGGCCTGTGCCGATGGAGCCCGCGATGCCGAGCATGGAGAGGTGGCGGGGGGTGAGGCTGCGGTGGAGGGTGGTGGTTTCGAGGTGTGTGGGGAGGGAGGTGTTTTCGGAGGGTGACACTTGGGGTTCATGATGGCGGTTGGAGTTAGCGAAGCTTAGGGAGTTTGATGGGGGGCTGTGGCGGTTGGCTTTCTGGAGGAGGGGGGTTGATGCCGTGGGAGGGGAGAGGCCGGCCTCGGGGTCGAGGTCGTGGTCGAGGTTGGGGGATGGCATGGTGGGCGAGTTGTCAACGGGAAAGAACTTCGAGGCGGCGTTGGTTGAAGTTCTGCGTCACGTTGTCTCTCTCATACTGAACGGAAGCTCGGGTTTTGTTTAGAGAGTGGAAGGTTCTTGGGTTCACGGATTGACGCAAGAGGAGGTTGAGATTCGGTGATAAGAGACCCACTTAAGGGGAGTGTTCCTTTCAGACTTCCATCATCATCACAACTTCGACTTTCATTGCCAGCCATTCTCAACCATCACTCAAAATATTGCTGAATAGTTCGAATGGTGAGTATCTCTTGATCACACCGGCAGCCCGGGATAAACCTGGACGTGCTTCAAGAATTTATTTAAGCTCGAGCAAAAGTACAATGTTTGAGTGAACCCTAACCCTTCCATTTCCGCCATTGATGAAAACACCTAGGACGCAACGCAGGGAGTCAGCGGATGGATGGCGGCGAAGTTATCAGGCCGGAGACTGGGAAGCAAATTCTCTGGGTATTTTAAGTAATCTCTTATTCGAGTTCTGGAGAGTCATTACAAGAAAAGTATACGTCGCTGTCCTTGACAATGATACCAGGGGGTTGAAAGCTCCTTGCTGTTCGCAAATGGAGTGACAACAACTCCCTGGTGACAACAAGAGGGTACAACACAAATCCTTCCATGTGGTATCGTGCAGTCCGTCCTTAACAAAAGCCTGAAACCCAATAACCCCAACGCGAACGCAATGCCGGTGCCAAAACCAAATGCGCCATACTTAAGAACAATGCCAAACACCAATCATAACACTGCCATCCGTCCCTGGCCCTGATCTCTCCTCAGACAAGAGATCTTCAGCTTTTCCTTCATCTATTCCCCCTTCTTTCCAACAATTCCTCCATTTCTCCCTCACAACTAATCATCACCCCACCCCCTCCCCCGAACCCCCGCACTCCTATAATCCATCTCCACCCCCTCCCCACCCCCCCCATCCCCCCCATCCCCCCCATCCCCACCAACCATCCCAACCTCAACCCTCGCCCCCAACGCCTCCCTCCCCTGCCTAATCATACTCAACAGCCTTGCATTAAACGCATCCACCCTCGCATCAGCATCCCTATCCGCCGCCAGCTTCCTCTGCGCGAGCTGCCTCGCCTCGGCGTCCAGGCGCGGAGAGGTGGTGGCGTTGATGTTTTCGAGGGTGGAGAGGCGGCGGGCGCGGGTTGTGGAGGAGGTATTGGAGGTGGAGGATTTGTTGCGGCGGTGGTTGTGGTTTGAGGATGAGGAGGAGGAGGGGCGGTTGTTGTTGTTGTTGAAGGATAGTTTGGAGGGGGAGGTGGGGCGGAGGTGGGTTGTGTTGATGTTGGTTGTGGTGGTGAGGCTGTGGCGTGGGGTGTGTTGGGGGTGGAGGCTTTGGCGGGAGGAGGGGCGGGAGGAGAGGCTTTGGCGGGAGGAGGGGCGGGAGGCGGAGGTTTTGAGGGTTGGGATTGAGGATGGTTGGGGGGTGGGTGTTGGGGTTGGGGTGGTGGTGGTGGGGAAGGTGAAGGGGTTGGGGTTGTGGCTGATCTGGGTGGGGGATGGTTGGACTGCGACGGGGATCCGGCTCGGTGTTGTGACGTAGACGGGCGATGAGCGCGGGGAGGCGAAGCTTGCTGGCTCGCGCGGGGTGAGCGCCGGTGAGGCGGCGTGGGAGAGGCGTTGTAATGGGCGAGACCCTGTTGATCGCGAGAAGGTGGGCGTGCCGCCCGTGAACCGCTGAGATGGCGCCGAGATGCGCCGGTGGCTGCTGGCCGATGTCTGAGAGTAATATCCCGACCGAGGCCGAGCTAGCAGGCTCGGCCTAGGGGCAACCAGCTTGGCCTCAGTAAGCCGTTTTGGTTGCTCATTGCTGGGCTCGTCCACCACCACCCAATTCTTCAGCTCATCGTTGGTGTTGGCGCTAACTTGCCGCCGCTTGGCTGCGGGTCTAGGGGTCGGTTCGGGCGTGCTGATGTCCAGTGCAATTGGAAGAAATGGCGACGGTTGTGGTACTGGTTGCGGGAAGTATGCTGGCGGTTCTTGGTGCATCATAGTGTCCTCGGGGGTGTAGAAAGGTGTCTCGATCTGGGGAGATTCAGTGGGCCATGGCTTCCCGGTTGTCTCGGTTACGGTTGATCCGTTGACATTGTACCCCTGGCCACCTCCCGCTTGGAACCCCCGAAACCCCCCGTTCCTGCAGAATTCCCAGACTTTGCCCACCACATTTCCTATTGTCTGGAGGCTAAAGAAGCTCCATCCTGCCAAAGTCTCTGGGCCAGCTGCGTTCCCGCCTGGCGACGGCGCGGCGAGTGAATCCTCCCCGAAAAGCTCCCTTGGCCCTAATGCTCGCCTGTAATCGACATCCGAGTAGACGCTGTCGTCGAGCATGCCGTTCTCGGCACCAGCGGGCGGGCCTGCTGGTGTGGTGCTAATCTGACCGGCCAGCGTGTACCGAAATTCTCGGCTCTTCTCTTCTTCCAGCACATCTGGGCTCTCCATGGGCATCCCCCAGCTGAACGGCACCGAGTCCCTAGCATTTGTCCGTTTCCGCTTCGCTGTCCCCACAGGCTGTGCGTTCGACATGGAGATGTCTGAGAAGAGGCTACCGGTGGATTTGCCAAGATTGTAACTCGAGGATGACGGTGATGTCGGGGGGCGGAAGATGTTGGCATGAAGTGGCTGGCCCGGGCTGGTCGAGGTATCGAAGTTGAAGCCGCCAGGTGGCTGGAACTGCGGTGCGAACGACATGGTGGGCAGATTCGACTGATCGGAGATTTTGTTGCACCCAATTCAGTTCGATGGCCGATGGATTCGTCACAGAGCTGCCGACCCGAGGCTCTGGATGTTGCACGGCCGACCAGATTGCGCGGCAGCTCGTGCAAATTCCAAGATGCGCCGGGCTGTCGTTTTATGGAATCCAGACGAATTCCGGGTCTGTTCGAGGTCGGAGTCTTCGCGATATTCCTTCCTTCGTCCTTTTGTCAGGAGCCTCCCAGTGGAGTGTAAGCGACGAGGGCGCGTGATCGCGGGGCGGGGCGTCGGACGGGTGTCGAGGTGCAGCTTTGTTGCTGCTCGGGCAACCAACCAGAGTCGGGCGAGCGCCGGCTTGGATGGGTGGGGAGCCAACGGTGACGGCCGCCTTGAAAGCGCCCCTCACACCCTCTTGACTTGGCCGTAATGTCGAAGTTACCGCAGTCTCTCTGGTCCCAACGAGACGCAGCCTCGATGTTCGACGAAGAAGCGGGTGTGGTGTTCGATGAAGGAGTGGTGGAGATGGCAATGCGAGTTGCTGTCGGCGACTGTCGCACGCTCTTTCCCCTCTTTCGAGTTGTCTCGGAGGGATTTTGGGTTGCGACAATGTGGCCGACTGTCTGGTAGCTGTGTAATGTGAAAGAGCGACGGAGAGGTAAGACAGCAAGACAGAGCGAAGATGAGCGGCGGTCGGTGTGCCCGGACTGTCGTTCCGCGCCAAGAGAAATAAAGTCGTCGAGGCTCACCAAGTGGGGATCCTTTGACCCTTGTGATCCACTCAGAGATTCCCGATTTGGTCTGGATTCAAGAGTCTCATGCTTTCCTCTTTTGATAAGAACAAATCCTCGAGTTCTGTGAAGTGAATGTAGAGAGGACTGTTGTTGACGGAGGTGCGGTCGTGGTTGCCACGGCAAAAAGACCCTTATTGACATCATCCAAGGCGCCAGCGCAACATCTCAGGCTGGGTCTCGCCAATGAGCCGTGCTTCTGCACTTCCCCCAATCATCAAATGGAAAAATACCAAATCCTATTGAAACGCTATCCGACGCAAACTGTCATCAGTTATCATTCCCATGGGTATTAAGGATATCGCCCGGACTCCCTCTAAAACCTTGCGGTGTCGTCTGAGATGCTATGCAAGCACAAACCGTAAGCCAAACCATCTGCCGACGCCCAGCCCCTGCATGATCATGATCCAGCAAGTCCTAAACCACGCGAATGCCTCACGCCTGCGAATCCTTATTGTAGTACGCATCCTGCATCTCCCTCTTCTCCGGCGTCACACCCCCCTCAACCCCCGCCTCACCATGCACATGCGCCTGCCCAGCCCAAAATGCCTCCCTTTCCGCCATCAACTCCTCCGCCCACGCCTGGACCTCCTCCAGCACGATCTTGGTCTTAACATACGCAAACTCTCCCAAATCCAACCTCCCCTTCCCACGCTTCTCATATTCCACCATCTGCAACAGCAACTCCATCTTATCAATATCATGCACAAACAAGCTCTCCAGCGTCTTCGAGTCCTCATACTCCTGCCAAATCGCACGGATCTCCTCGCCCGTCTTGCCGCCGTGCACGTTACCTAGCAGGTTCTTGGTGAGGTAGTCCATGGTCTCGGCCTCGCGCCGGCTCTTCTCAGGCTTGGCGACCCCATCGACCGGCGTGATGTCGCCCACGATCGACTCGGCCATGTCGTGAATCAGGCACATCTTCATGCATCGGCCGAGGTCGATCCGGCTTGCGAGGGAGGGGGGTGCGAGCATAGACATCATGGACATGCGGTACATGTGGTCGGAGATGGATTCGCCTCTGGGGGGACGGGTTAGTGGGAGACTTGAAGAGTGCCGGGGGGGGGGGGCTACCGGTCAATGCCAAACCGCCGCCAGCCTTCGCGTTTTGTCGTCTTGAGGCGCTCAAGGAGGTGGAAGTATCCGACAGGGGAGCTTGTCCCCTCCGCTGGCTTGCCCGTGGGGATTGTGTCGAGCACCTTTTCTACCGTCCATTTGCCGGTGATCGTCGGGTTGGGGTTGGGCACGAGTCCGACGTCTATTCGGGCTGTCAGTGCTGGGTAGTTGGTGTCAAACCTGCTCCACGTACCAATGATAGCATCACCGTTCGTGGCGACGCCATTCGAAGAGGTCCCGTTCGCAGACATGCCGTTCGTTTGCGCGCTCGGAGACATCGTGGCTGCGGGGTTGCTGTGGTGAGGGGGGTTTGTCGACAGAGAGTTCGGAGATGTTATCTGAAGCTCAATCGCGTGTAGAATGCTCGGATGCGTTGGGAGACGGGGGACGTGGCAGAAATCGCAGTTGCGTTGCGAGCAGAGGGCTTGTTGTATGACGAGGGCAAAGAGAAAGCAAACATGGAACAGTCACGAAATCCAATCCAACGAACGCCCTGAAGGTCCTTTGCCATGCCCCACTTCAAGGGTCAGGCCTTCTGGAAACAGGGGTACTGAACCAAACAAATCGCCAATCTGGGCTCTCTGAGTGGTCCGGCAGTGACCCAGAGATCTGGCTGTTAGTGCTTGCAGCTGGTGATGTCACCCTGCAGGCCGTTTCCTCGCCAATCTGAATCAATGTTGACTGTTTGCTTGATTGGGAGCAGATGTCAACCACGACTTCTCCCAATTGGCAAACGTCTTTGAACTCAGGAGGGCATCAAGAGTTTCTTGCAGCATGCCCGGCCGAGCAGCCACTTAAACATTTTAGGGATGTCATCATGCCCTCGGATATCCTCGTCAGTGGCCGACCGCCAGATACTTCCAACCTGAACCTAACGATGAGGGACGGAGGGCGGGATGTTGGTTTAAACACCTAAGTCGTCACTTCATGTTCTTCTCTTTAGCATTCTCTTCTTCTTCTTCTTCTTCTTCTTCTTCTTCTTGTTCCCATCTCACAAACATCCAACACCCCCCCTCTCCCACCACCCCCTTACCTTCCCTCCCTCCACCTCCCCACAACCCCCACAGGCAACACCTCAAACCCCACCCCCTCCGCCCTCAAGAACTCACAACACCCCTCGTGAAACCCCCTCCACTCCTCCAAATCCCTCGGCATCATCCGCACCCCATCATCCCTCAACCACCCCTCCACTTCCCGTCCCGCCTCACACACCACCACCACCGCTTCCCTCATCCTCGCCCTTAGCTCATGCCATTCCTTACTGCTGTTAAGTGGCTGGGTGAGTTCAGACCCGACGTACCGGAGGGCGTAGGCGAGGGGGTCGGCGCCGGAGCGGTCGGATATGAACCATGTGGCTGGTTCTGACCCTGACTCTGGGGGGCCTTAGGGGGTTGATAAGGCGGTGCGCTCGGCGGAGAATTGGGCGAAAAGGATGAGGTGTTGGAGTTCGAAGCTGCGGGAGGGGATGCGCACGTCGGCGGCGGTGAAGTTGTGGGATTTGAGGACGGTGCGGGCGAGTTCGGTGATGATGGTTGATGGTGGGATAGGAATGGGGGGGGTTGGCGGGGTTTGATGTGTGTTTGAGGTTGGTGGTGATGGTGAAGTAGGAGTGGAGGTCGTTGACGAGGGTGGTTTTGCCGGTGCATTGGGCGCCGACGATGTAGATGTTGGGGGGTGTTGGTGAAGGGGGTTTTAGGAGGGGGCATGGCGTTCAGACTTAGTGGGCGAAGGGGAGGGAAGGAAGATTCCACCAGGTGAGAACTAACATCTAACACAGGAACGTTGAAGAGTCAAGAGGTTGAGAGTGAAACATACTCTAGGGATTACTTTGCACTGTCCCTCTCTCCAGATCACATTTCGTGTTGCGGGGTGTCATCTTCCTCGAAAGTCTTGCCAAGCTGAGGCCTACAGCATGCTGGTGAGGGGAAGGGCAAGGCGTTCAATCAGCGATGCATGACTCTGCAGCTCAGATGTCGTGTAACCTCTCTTGCATGACAACCTTGCTCGATTTCACTCACCCTCTTTCGAAGCATTTCAACATCATTTTACATGAGTCTGTCTGATCCGTTTGTTGCTTCCAGGTTCCATGTCAAGCAATCAACTTCCACGAGGTGAACTTTGAGACAGGCTCCTCAGAAGTTCAAAACTGGCAGTAACATCCGAAAGCTGCTAATCCATCCAATTCCCTTGATTCGTTGTTAGACAGCAGGCGCACCTTCCGCCATCTTCCACACAATGTCCAAAAAGTCCTCCCTTGGGTCTTTTCGGTTTAGGCTGCAGGACTACATCAGTTTGGACGACCGCGAGTGGAAATTCCAGGTTCCCAACCTCCCATCGCCTCAGAAGCTCGGCCAGAACAGGCTTGCCAAAACAGTCAGCTTGATCAGTACTGGAGGAAAACGAGAAATCGTGCTCACCCTAGCGCGGTCTGAAGACAATCGAGTTATCCGAGGTGACCCCCTTAACAAGTTCGTTGTTGTCTCTCTCGCCGAGTTCCGACACCAGCCCCAAAGCCAGCGATCAGAGTCCAGGAACCCACTGGAGCCAGCAATACCGAGAGAATGCGTCGAATACGCTACAAGGCTGCTGAGAACAGGCATCGTCCTGCAGGGCGTCCATTACAACTTCTACGGACACAGCAACAGCCAGCTCAAGTCCCGCACTTGCTTTCTCTATGCCGCCCCCAGAGATGAGATCTCACGCAAGATCGAGTCGCTCGGCGACTTCGCCAAGACGAAGACGGCTGGGAAGAAGGCCAAACGTATCGGCCTGCTGTTCTCGACGGCAAAGGTAGCAACCACAATCCAGCCGGACCGTGTTGATGACATTCCGGACATTGAGACTGCAGATTACATCTTCACAAACGGTTGCGGTCTGATAATTCCCAGACTTGCTCAAGACCTTGCGAGACGAGTCGGCATTGTGTTTAGAGACCGCCGTTACACGCCATCGGTCTTTCAGATCCGGTATCGTGGATACAAGGGGGTTGTCACTGTCGATCCGACCATGGCTGCGAACAAGAAAACTCTCTTAAAGATGAGAAAGTCGATGAGGAAATTTGCCGGGGGTGACGACTACTCGTTTTCTGTTGTCGAATACTCAAAATTTAGTACTCCACGATAGTACTCTTTTGCTTTGGGCCCCCAATTGACTTCATTCAGCCATACACCTACGGCTACCTCAACGACGAAGTAATCGTCCTGCTCCACGCCCTTGGCGTAAGCCGCGAGGTCATGAAGACAAAGCAGGAAGACCACTTCCGCTTCCTGGCCAACGCCTCCCGTGACCCCCGGTCCGCTTTTCGATTTCTCTCCTACCTCAACATGCCCCATCTCGCCGAAAGGGTTCTGCTGGAATCACTGGACTCCGTCCCGTCCAAGATTCAGGGGCTTGTGAAGAACGAGTACGCCAAAATGCTCAACAAGCGAGCAGAGCAGAAGTGCCGCATCCTGATCCCAAGGTCAAGGCTGTTGTTCGGTGTCTGTGACGCTTGGGATGTCTTGAAAGAGGGTGAATGCGCCGTCAAAGTCACCATGGACGGCGACGGACAGCCAAGTGCCCTGAAGGGCTGCGAGGTGTTGGTCACACGAAACCCCTGTCTCCATCCTGGAGTATGCAGAAGTTCAGAGTTGTTGAGAAGCCGGAATTTGCACACTTGGTGGATTGCATCGTCTTCTCAACTCAAGGCAAGCGGCCTGTGGCTGACATGATGTCGGGGGGTGATTTGGATGGAGATACATGTGAGGGCCCAGACAGAACTAGTCCTCGGAAAAGTGCTCCTGACGAATTGTTGTAGTCTTCGTCTGTTGGGACAGCGATGTTGTTCCAGCAACACTGTCACGACCAGCACAATACCCCGGCGTCAAGGAGCCCCTGCGATTCAAGCCCATCACTGACGACGACCGTCTCGAGTACTTCGTCCGCTGCACCAATGCCTCGCTGGGGCGTGTCAAGAATCTCTATCTTGACTGGGCCAGAGCATGCGGACCGATTTCAGAGCAGTGCCAAGAGTTGAACCGGTTGTTTTCTCAATGTGTTGACGGAAACCGAATCAGAGTACCCCCCAAGCTGGAAAATGCTCCTCCGCCAGCCCCTGATGCACTACCCTTTATCCTTGACGATCTCCACAACGCGGCCAAGGAGCTCATACATACTGCTCTAGCAACTCTTTATACAACGTCACTCGATGGGTACGACTTTGACGCTGTTGAGCTTCTCCTGAGCCGCGGGGACATTGCAGTCTCCGAGTTTGAGCTGCTGTGTATGACACAGCGATGGTGCCACAGAAGCGGTAACAAACTCGAGGGTCTTGTGCATTTCTTTGACCTGAACGTGCTGGATGTCGAAGAGAAGGCATGGGTTCTTCAAGAGATCCCCCCCTCAAGCTAAATTCCGGCTCTGATCCAGAACGCCGTATGCACCTCAAATCTACTCACCGCGGATGCTGCCGCCCGCTTCAACCTGAACCATCACAATATTCACTGGAAAAGGGTTTTTGACTCCTCACAAGACCGACTTGGCACCTTCCTCGACATTGCTAGCAAAACCATGGGCCTTTTCCAACGCAAGCTGCTTGTACTCCAGGTTGACGACCGCTTGATGTTGGCCATCTACGTTCCAAAGATTATTGAGCAGGCTCAAGAGTGCATCGTCGACGACTCTGTACGACTCTTTGCCTTTCCCCATTCTCAAGGGACAGAGACCCAAAGCCGCATTTCGCTCCCGACCAAGATGACCTACCGCCTGTACTGCGACGAGGGAGTCTTCCAGCTCTTCCAGGGGCAGCGCGGCAACACGTGAATCTATATCGCCCGAGGCCCGTCTGATGACAGTTCTTATCGGAATATAGAGAACGTTGGCGACAGGCGGAGACAAAGACAACAGACCATTGACAGTGGAGAGAACTTGGACTATTGCGTCAGCGTTGCGCTGGACAAGTTTAGTAGGGGGCTCCAGAGACATGTGGGGAGGGTGAACAGGAATGGGCTTGTGGCTACGGTGAGCTGTCTCTGTTCGTCGTAGACATCGAGCATATGTACGGCTAACTTCAATCAGGAAATCTATGTCATTAGCAACAGAGATGTCAAGTCGATGCGGACTCTAGATCTGTGGTTGGAGCACATTGACACGGACACAAAGTTGCCACTGTTTGAGAAAGAGCCCGAGGAATATACAGTCCCAAGCCTGAAAGACGTTCAGTGGGATACTGAACCCGGTTTTATCATCGAGATCTTCCGGCATCAGAATCTCTCAGCATTCAATACATTGGAAACCCCTGGACAGTTCAAGGAAGTCTTCAGGTGGCTGCTTGAGCACGACCAATCTCATCTGCTTCTCGCAGTTTCAACTATCTACTCTCGCGAATGGTCAATGGCCGTCACGGCAAATTACCTCCAGCATTCTTGATCCCCGCCATGGTAGAGTTCCTCCGAGCTGCACCGTTCTTTGCCATCAGCTACGGCCGAATGGGTCCCTTCGAGCCCGACAACGAGTATCTCGAGAAGCTCCAGACTACCTTGGAGGTCTACTCAACGGAGATATTACGAGGTTATATTCTCTCGCCAAACAAGGCACAGGGACTGGTCATTGCCCCGCTGCAGTCCTTCCTCTCTAGGGCCTCGACTCCAACGGATTCTGTCCAAGTACCCGCAGAAGCAGCAGCTCAATCTAGCTAGAATGATGCAGTACAGGCGGCATTGATCTCACCTCTAACCTGTCTCTGGGACCCACCAGGTACAGGGAAGACAGAGATCATCGACGAGATTATCCGTGCCCTTCAAATCTCCTTTGAGAAGCCGAGGATCTTGGTCAAGGCACCGACTCACAATGCCGTCGATAACGTCATGCGCCGGTAGATTAGCCGATTCAACCCAGCGGCTCTTGCTGAGAACCAACACCTCGCTCGCTTGCGTGTCTCTACAGAGAATCGAAAGGTGGCCGAAGACCTGCGGAAGTACACTTGCGATGCCATGGTGGGCCAGGAGATCTATGCCAACCGCAAAGCGCTCGACGAGGCAAAGAAGAAGGTCCAGAACTGCGGCATCATCTTCACCACCTGTATTGGCGCGGGTCTTGGTCTCCTCCGGGCGCAGTACTTTGACATTGTTATCATCGACGAGGCGTCGCAGCAGACCGAGCCGGCGTCACTCGTCCCGCTGGTCAAGGGGTGCCAGAAGGCGATCCGGTCGGCGACCATGTGCAACTCCGACCTACTGTCCATCAACACTCCCTCGCCATGGAGTTGGACAAATCTCTCTTCGAACGCCTATTCGTCTAACCCACCGCCACTATCAACCCATCCCCCCTCGCTTCCCCTCCCTTCCTCTCCCGCCTCATGTTCAACACCCAATACTGCATGCGCCCCTTCATCTGCGCCTTCAGCTCGACCGAATTCTACTTCAGCAAAGTCCTCACGGGCATCCCTTCCACCGCTCTCCCCCTCTTCCGCTCCGCTTTTCCCTGGCCGGCCGCCACTCCCTCCTCCAGCAAGGCCCCCACCGACCTCGCAAGAATGGTCTTCATCAACTGTCCCACCCGTGAAGATCTCGGTGGCAAATCCAAAACCAACAAGGGCCAAGCCGAGCTCTGTCTGCACATCTGCCAGTTTCTCTGCACCCCAGCACTCCCGCCCACCAACACCAACACCATCACCCAACCCCCTCCCGCGAATCACCCCACCCCCAAACCACAAACCCAGTCAATAGCCGTCCTAACCCCCTACGCAGAACAAGCCAAACATTTCAAACACCTTCTCTCTTCGGTTCCACAACCCGACAACAACAAAACCAGCGGTAGCAGTGGTGGTAGCAGCGTAGAAGTATCTACCCTAGACGGGTTCGAGGGGCGTGAGGCAGATGTGGTGGTGCTGGTGACGGTAAGGTGTAATGAGGGGAGGGAGATTGGGTTTTTGAGGGATGAGAGGAGGATGAATGTGGGTTGACGAGGGCGAGGGCGGGGGTTGTGGTTGTGGGGGATAGGAAGACACTGGTTGGGGGTGATAAAGGGGGGGTGAGTGGGCTGGGAGGAAGAGATGGGCAGGGAAAGGGGTTGTGGGGGCGCTTGGTGGAGGGATTGGAGGTGGTTGAGCTGGGTGTGAAAGGCGCGAGTTGGGGCCCGACCTAACCAAAGCCGTTGCGACAGATATTGAAAGCATTGAGGCTGACAGTGTCAGCTCTCCTAAATTACACATGATCGAGGATTAAGGAGGAAAGCAAAATAGCACTGGAACAAAGAACATGCTGCTTCAGACAGACCAGAGATATGTCATACATCATAGATGATTTGGTGTAATGAAGCTATCTAAGTTGATTGATCTACCTTAGATCCATATTCTCTAGACCGAAGACAATGGAAACCCGTCGAACAGAATCCAGAAGCCAGAAGCCAACAAACTAACTCAATCATATATCTAAAGCAACGTCCCTCCACAATCATGAGTTGCAACTATACCAAAGCAAAGCAGACAGCAAGCAAACAAAACAAAACAAAACAAAACAAAACAGACAGGCGACCAAGCGACAAGCAATCAAACGAAAAGCAACCAAGCGAAAAGCAACCAAGCGAAAAGCAACCAAGCGAAAAGTAACCAAGCGATAAGCAACCACGCGACAAGCAACCAAGCGACAAGCAACCAAACGACAAGTAACCAAGCAAACAAGTAAACAAGACAACAAGCAACCAGCGACTGAGCAATCTGGAAATACCCAGCAGACAGAAACAAGCCGTCAACGGCATGCTGTGTCTACTATCATCCATGCTTCACTCCGTCTCAGGAGCGCGGGCAGGCTGATGAATGGTACCAAGAGCTACACGAGTTTTCTCAAAGAGGAGGTGGATGTAGTGCAGGCTGTATCCCCGGAAGAGACGGTAGGGTTCGTCGACCCAGACCTCAATTTCACACCAGAGGACTGCCAAGTCCTTTCCTTCGTTCCTCATGACGCGGTAGTTGAGCAGATACTCCTGGCCAGCCTTCCGGAGGTAGTCATAGGCCGTCTCCTGCAGGTACAGCGACTTCGACACCTTGGAACCAGACCAGTCCGAGATCAGGGGCGTGTAGACGATGACGGCTGGCTTGCTGAGAAAACGCCAGAGGAGCTGCTCCTGCCAGAACCCGGCGTAGTCGCTGCCGCAGATCTCAACCCAGTTGTAAGGAGCCCTCTCGTAAAACATGCCCATGACGAGGTTGAACAGCTGGCAGTTGAACTGAAACTTGGAACTGTCCTTAGCGACGCTGTACTCAAATCTGCCATGGCTGGGGCACTCGAACGAGACGGAGGTGCTGTCGGCAGCGTAAACGTTGTTGATGCCGTACTTGTCAACCAGGCCGCAGATTGGGCAGCCAGCTCGGATGGCCAATGCTTTTGTCTCAGGGGCGAGGTACTTGCTCAGCTCATCCCGTGTGGCGATGATGTCCCGAATCACACCCGGCATGCCCTCTTCGGACAGAAACTCTTCTTCAAATCGCAGCCTGAAAGGAACGGAGTACCGTTTCGAGAGAGCTTCCAGGAGTTCCTGGTAGTCGGGGAGGTATTCCTGGAATCTGCCGGTGTCCCTGAGGCTTCTCTGGTAGATGACGCCGTTGATGGTGACCTGCTCACCTTTGACTCGGTCCCACAGATCGCATGTGACGGTGACATCCATGCCGAGAAGTCGCATTCGATGTGCCAGGACGAAACTCAGTCCAAGGCTGCACAGGGTTCCGATGTGAGGGCTGCAGTTCGGCTGGATGATGATGTTGATCTCCGTCCTGGCCGCGGGATTGGAGAGGAGCCTTTGGACGTAGGCCGGATAGTCGGACTTGAAGACATAGGAGCCGCCGCCCAGAGCATGGTGAGAGGCCAAGTCGAATGCGATGGGTTGCTGCTGCGGCAATGACTTCTCGTCAAGTGCCATGGCGAGGGAGTTCGATGTCATGTTCGCAGGTTGGAAGAACGTGAAATTGGAATTTACAAGGAATGAACAATATGTGTTCCAAGGGGATGGCAAGGTTGATGCTTAGAGGGCCTTTTGGGAAGAAGGAATCAGGAAGGCGTGAACTTTTATATCGATCCTTTCGCGAAAATAGACGCCTTATAAGTCGCCTTGTTGACAGCCTGACATCTTGACCATTCTTACCGCCATTGTCGGTCAACTCGGTCTGTTAAGCCTGGATCTTGGACGCATGACTTGTTGGCCTGGTGAAGTCTTCAGGCTTTCGGTCACTGGAAACCAACCAGCGGACTCGAGTCTGCCTTTGTGCGACGGAAGACGGCCTTTCGTGGGCCTCACGTGAGTTAGTGACAAGAAAGAGTTGGATGGGCACCGAAAGGAAAGCCCATAGGGACCTGGGCCCGGCTGTTGGCCGCACTTTTGAAAGGCCGTGGCTGTGCGGCACCCAAGCAGGGCGATTAGCGACTGCTCTGGCCAACAACCTGGATTCGTTGGAATCGGCTTGCCTTTTTTGGCAATCCATAGCCAATTGAACGCGGCCCCCAAGACGCGTCGCGTCGTTTCAACCAACAACCAGCTCGTTCGACCCAAAATCTTCAACACAATTCAACCACCATCTTGCCGCCATGACGACAAAAAGCGACATCATTTTGCCAATGCGCGACCCCTATATGGGGCAAATTGTCGACGGCAGCAAGAACTATGAGTTTCGCAAGTATCGCCTCAAGCCCAGCATCCGCAGAATCTGGTTTTACCGAACGGCACCTCACTCAAGCATCACCCACGTCTGCGAGATCCTGCCAGCACACACACGAAACCCCGGGGATGCTCCGTTGGAAGAAAATGGACTCGGAAATGCCGAGTTCAACTCCCGCCATCCTGACTGGGACGGTTACGACTTCGCCTACAAAATCCTCTCCGTCTGGGAGCTGATCGAGCCGATTCCTTTGGCGACCATGAGGAGCACGTATGGCTTTCGGTCGGCACCGAGGGGTTTGGTCTACCTGCCCAAGCAGGTCGAGGAACAGGTTTCTTGGAGTCGGCAGAAGAAGATACTCGACAACCGAAAGAAGAAGATAAAGCCTGAATAGGTGTCAGCAGAAACGCGGCCGCGGCTTGCTTGCAAGGACGCAAAGGGGGACGGACGGGACGGGAGCGATGAAAGTGGAGACCCGAGGTGGATCCTCTGGAGCTGCTGGAGGACGCAAGGGCCCCTGGTGTTCATTATGAGGGTTAGGGTATAGCAACTTGAAGCGAGAGGAGTTGCTGCTGATTTGGAGTTGCGGTGGACTGAGAGATAACGTTCGTGACATGAACCAAATTATACTTGCCCATCATAATTTCCGTTTCCATTTACATTCAGGTGTCGATTCTCGTGGTCAGCTCTGCCCTTGCAAGTCGCAGCTGAGCGCAGCCTCATTTCGTCAGCTGCATTTAGCGCACTTAGCGTCCGCCATCCCCACAAAACTTCAACGTCACACCAAACTTCAGCGCCATCATCACATTCCTTCAAAGTCATCCACGGCTCTTGCCATGGCAGGGCGCACTATCGCCAACCGAAACCAACATCTTAAACTTCCCTCGCCATCATGATAGAACCCGGCTACCGATTTAAGCCCAAGCGAGCGGCTCCACGCCCGCCGCGGATCCTCCGCACCCTTGTCTCTCGCTCCCTTCTCCAGAAGCTCCTTTTCGTATTCTTCCTCTGGACTATTATCGAAGCCCACATCAGCTACTACCGCGTCGCCCGCTCCGAACAGGAAGCCAAAGCGGCCGCGGCCCACGTCAAGAAGGAGAGGGTCTACATCGCCAGCCTGCACTGGAACAACGAGCAGATCCTCCGCTCGGAATGGAACAGGGGCGTGCTGGACTTGGTCAAGACCCTCGGGCTGCAGAATGTCTTTGTTAGTGTTTATGAGAGCGGCAGTTGGGATGACTCCAAAGGTGCCCTGCGCGAGCTGGATCGGCAGCTGGAGAAGTTGGGCGTGGGGAGGAAGATCGTTCTTGACGAGGAGACCCATGCTGGGTTGATTGCGGGTCCGCCTGGGGATGAGGGGTGGGTGACGGTCCCGGGCTCTGGGAAGAAGGGTTTTAGAAGGATCCCTTATCTCTCGAGGCTGCGCAACCTCTCGCTGCAGCCGCTAAAGGAAATGGCGGCGAACGGGACGACGTTTGATCATGTGCTGTTTTTGGGGGATGTCGTATTTTCCGTAAGCCCCCGCTACATCACCACTTCACCATCTCCATGACTCCCTACCAACTATCTACTCACACTCCCACCAGGTCCCCGACATCCTCACCCTCCTCACCACCAACTCCGGCCGTTACGCCGCCGCCTGCTCCCTCGACTTCTCCCGCCCCCCCTCCTTTTACGATACCTTCGCCCTGCGCGACCTGCACGGCCACGAGCACGCCTCACAAACCTTCCCCTTCTTCCGCGCCTCCCCCTCCCGCCGCGCCATGCTCCGCGGCGCGCCCGTCCCCGTCGCCAGCTGCTGGAACGGCATCGTCGCGATGCCGCCCCAACCCTTCACCCACCCCTCCCAACCGCTCCTCTTTCGCGGCGTCCCCGACTCGCTCGCTGCCAAGCACGTCGAGGGGTCGGAATGCTGTCTGGTGCATGCGGATAACCCGCTGTCGGGGGAGATGGGGGGCGTGTGGGTGAACCCCGCAGTGAGGGTGGGGTATTCGCGGGAGGCGTATGATAAGGTGCATCCTGAGGGAGAGGGGAGTTGGTTGTCGTTGTGGGAGGTGTATTGGGGGGTTTGGGGGAATAGGGTTGCGCGGTGGGGGACGACGCCGTGGTTTAAGGAGAGGGATGTGAGGAGGAGGGTGGGGGGGTGGGTGAGGGAGATGGGGAAGGGGAGGGAGGAGGGGAAGGGGAGGGTGGAGGAGAAGGGGGCGTTTTGTTTGATCAATGAGATGCAGGTTTTGGTGGATAATGGGTGGAAACACTTGTAGGAAGGGTTGATACCATCGTCTTAGATTCTTTCTGGAGACAAAGGAGAATGGATGGAGTAGGATACCCGGCCTAGAGGGCTGAAGGCGCTGGATATCAAGGTCGGGCAAATTGTTGATGCTTGGACATCATCACAAGTATTGTGTTCACATCTCCAGAAGGACAGTGGTCAAATGTATTGATAGAATCATTCATTTCCTGCAGCCAACCGGCCATCTACTATCTCTCTCGAACAATCTCCGATGGCAAGTAAGTCCCTCCCATCCATACTCTGAAAATTATGCGCCCCATAGGGTGAATCCCGTCAATGCGAGAATGTGCAATCCGGTGGCCAATAACGAGGCCGGGTATCTACTCTGACATGATGAACGAAGAAAATAGAAAGCTCCCAAATGCCGAAATGTGATGATTGCGGCTGGACGGTGGGAGACTGAAACGTCTGAGCTCCGAGATGATTGGCGAAAGGTCGTGATTCCCAAGAGATTAGGAAGTGTTGGCTAAGATGAGCTTTACTGCGGCTGAGAACGACTTCAATGGTGGAAAACGTTGAGACATCCGTATCTACAGTTGCTGGCGAAAGTGGTGATTGCGCGGAGGTCCGAAGCTTTCCGAAGAACAGCGACCGAGTCGTCAAGAACCGAGGTGGATGAACGTCATGTCGCATGCCTCCAGGGAAGACGGCAATTGGCGCCTCTACTTGCTGGAGACGATCTCGCGAGCCTTCTGCATGTTCAGAAACATCTCCTCAACCTGCTCTGTCAACTCCAGCATGCGCTCCGAGAGAGGGACTTCTTCATCCTCGTCCGAGGAAGGTTCATAAATGTCAGTCTTCCCGTTGCCGTTGGCATCTTTCTCCAGGCCGGGACAGGTACCAGCAGCAGCCTTCCCTTTGCACTTGACATCCTCAACGGGAGCAGCAGAGGAAGTCCCCTTGCCATTCTCCGCAGCAGCAGAAGAAGATGGTCCAGCACCACCGCCTTCAGCCGCGGCCGCAGCAGCAGCAGCAGCAGCTTTCTTCGCCTTCCGCCGACCCATCTTCTCCTTATTAGCCTGCTTCGGCACCTTCTTAGCGTTCATCTTCTCAACTGCCGCGCGAGCTTCCTCCTGGGCCAGCCTCAACTCCTCCAGGTCCTCCTCGGTGGCGCTCATGTCGGGGATGTAGCGGGCGATGGCGCGGTTCTTGAAGATGGGGTGTTCGCCGCTGTTGCGGCAGTAGCACAGGTCCTGCGCGTGCTCCGCCAGCGGCTTCTTGCCCGGCGCCGGGTTCTTGGACAGCTGGTTAAGCACTTTGCGGCTGGCGTTGGCGAACAAAGGGTCAATGTAGGGGGAGGTCGTGCCGACGTTCTTCCACTGCTGCTGCGGGACGTAGACCTTCTTGACGTAGGCACGCGTGAGAGGGAGTTCCTTGAAGTTGATGATGTCCCCTGGGGTGGTGTCAGTCATCTGAATCAGAAATAAGTGTGTTGAGTGTGGACGTTGCAACGCCAGTCGCTCGACCAATAAGCGACTGCCTCCCAACTCGTCAGAGATTGGTACTTACAGTTGTCGAGAGCCAGCTTAACCCAGTCGACGCGCGTTTGCCAGGGCGGAAGACCATCGCGGTTCGTGATCAGGTAGGTGCACAAGGCAGTGGGACTGACGCGCTGCATCATGGGGCTGTAAAAATAACATTAGTCGATGGCTTCTTGCGCGATTGCTGGTCTTCTTAGGGCCATTTCCTCAAAACAAGTCTGGAAAAAGGAAGTCATCGATGAACTCGAAAAGAAAGCACATACCAGTCATCTGCGTTGTGCTCGACCACATTGCAGAAGAAGCAGCCCGACATGTCGCCATGCTCAGGGCAGACGGGGACCGGGCAGACCGCAATGGTGTGGTCGGCCATTTTGCAGCGCGGATTTGCGCAGGTGGGCATCTTCAAGGAGCAGCTGCCCCTCGCCTCCGTGAGACGGCGGAACAGCTCCTCCATGTTGTCGTCATGGGTATGGTCGTGGGCCATCTTGTTGTCGCTCGCGAAGATTTGCCAGATTTTTTGCCTGTGGGAGAGAAAAAGAGGGCGGGAGGTCAGCGAAATGGTTTTTGTTTTGGAAATTTAAGAAAAATGTGGCCGGGAAAAGAAGCGAGAAGGTGCGCGCCGTGGGATTCCTTTCTGTCAAGTGATGGGATGGAAGAGATAGCAGTTTTGGCAGCACCTACCACTTGTCCTGGGCACTCAGGCTGCCCTGGGCAGCGCCGTCGACGGCGGTCTCAACCTCGTCGCTGGCAGGATTCTCGGGCGCCTGTCCGCCCTCGCCGCTCTCCGCGACGTCCTCGAAGACACCGCGGGCCCTCGCCGCGGCCACGCGCCCTTCCAACTCGCGGGTGGCCGCCTTGAGGTCCGCAATTTGGCCCATCATGTACCCGATCTGCTCGGGGGTCAGACGGGCCACGCCGACGGGGGGTAACAAAGGGGACGACGGGGGCAGGGGCAGGCTGACCCGCGTTGGCTGCTGTTCACGTCGAAGGGTCCGGTCAGCTCCGCTTTTGCAACACCCCCGGAGGCGGGTCTGGATGGAGGTGATGTAAGTGCTGACCACTCTGGCTATCACCCATGTTGTTCATGGTGTGATGTCTGCTTGGCGTTGAGGTCAGAAAAGGTCAGAAAAGGTCAAAAATGCGACTGCGGGGTGGAAATTCACCTACGAATTTGTGCGTGCTGGTGAGAGAAGGTTGAAGACTGGAAAGAAAGCAGGAGAAAAGAAGTAGGCAGAAAGCTCGGGCCTCTCACAGTCGTTTTCCATCCCAAGTTCGCGTTCACTACGCGTCCCTGTGGTGACCTTTTACCACGGGGTGACGCGTTTGGGAAGCCAGATTCCCACTGCTCTTCTGCCTTCCGCCTGGTTAAACGTCCAAAAGCTTTAAACCCTTCAGATGCCATTTCATTTCTCCCTGCACCCCTACAACACATGAGTTTATCCTTCTTGCTGGAGTATACGTTGGTTAATCTCCCCCCTGAACATCGTAAGAGCTAGCTTGGTGAGGACATACTCAGAATTTGATCAGAATTTCTGCAAGCACAAGGGGCCGTGACACTCCACAACACTTGGACAGTGTCCAGTGAATTCTGTTCTGCTTGTCAGACTCCTCCAATTCAAAATTGTTGTCTGGGGAGTGCATTGTTTTCCTTGATGGCACCTATCAACCTTGGGCTCTTAGAGACAATGTAGACAAAGACGTTACCAAGCAAACAGCATGACACCAAATTGTTGGTACCTTTGTTCTACTCCAAGACTTGCGTTGCTTTGTAGCAATACTTTATCACCAATGCTTTCTGCACCCTGCGCAATGGACCAAAGCCCCTTTCCCTCCAGATGGGACTACCAAAGGATGCATGACAAAGACTACTACTAACCTTCAGTAATTACCATGCTGAAATTCATGTCGACCCTTGTTAGATCCAAACCATTCTAAATGTCAAAAAAGTTAATCTCATCGCTGAAAAGTCCACATTCGTCCCTTGACTGATGTTCTTGATTCTGTTGAAAAGGAGACCAGAAGGAAGTGGTTGTCATAGCAACACGAGTATCCCAAACTCCCACCATTCTCAAATAGGGGCTGGTAAGAAATCCTGATGATAAACTCCGAAAGTCTAAAGATAATTTATCATAGGCATACGCAGAACACAACTCCCTCGGATGCGACTTGGGGAATGCGAGGCAAGCAATCCCGGTCGTCGATCGAGGCCGGCGACTCGGGTTCCTGCCATCGCCGAGAATCAGGAACCTTGGAAGTTGGATACAGTGTGGGGCGAGCCGGAGCGCCGAAGGCGACAGAAACTGGCAAAATCTCGATTGGTAATAGAGTTGCTTTGAAATCGTAACAAAAATGTGGGTTTTGCAGGCCTTTCGTTCCCCTGTTTCATGATGCGAACTTGGTTGGGAAACGCCCGCGAGTCACACCCAGTTGAGATGAACATGTCACCATATTAATACCACCATCCCATCCCGTCGTCAGTCACCAACCCAGACACTTGACCATTCAAATAATCGCCAAAAGCCATCACAGAAAACCTTCAACCTCCATCATCCATCATCTTCAGCACCAAACCGAATTCATCAACCAGCATCACCATCACACAACCGCTAAAATGGGCTCCACCGACACCCGCCTCTTCACCCCCCTCGCCCTCACCCCCTCCATAACCCTCTCCCACCGCATGGCCATGGCGCCCCTGACCCGCTTCCGCTCCTCGGACACGCACGTCCCCATCAACCCTCTCATGGCCACCTACTACTCGCAGCGCGCCTCGCTCCCGGGCACCCTCCTCCTCACCGAAGCAACCTTCATCTCCCCCACCGCCGGCGGCTACCCCAACGTGCCCGGGATTTTCAACGCCGAGCAAATCACGGAATGGAAGCGCGTCACCGACGCTGTCCATGCTCGCGGCGGGTTCATCTTCTGCCAGCTGTGGTCGCTCGGGCGGGCGGCTAGCCCGGAGTTTGCGGCCAAGAAGGGGTTCAAGGTGCACAGTTCGAGCGCGACGCCGATGGCGGAGGGGGGGCATGTGCCTGAGGCGATGACTGTGGAGGAGATTCGGGAGAGGGTGAAGGAGTATGCGCAGGCGGCGAAGAACGCGGTTGAGGCGGGGTTTGATGGTGTTGAGATCCATGCTGCCAACGGGTATTTGATCGATCAGTTCCTGCAGGATACTTGCAACAAGCGGACGGATGGGTATGGTGGGAGCGTGGAGAACCGGTCGCGGTTTGCGGTGGAGGTGGTGGAGGCTGTTGTTGAGGCGGTTGGGGCGGAGAGGACGGGGATTCGGTTTAGTCCGTTCAGCACGTTCCAGGGCATGAAGATGGAGGACCCGGTGCCGCAGTTTGAGGATGTTATTCGCAAGGTTGGCAAGGTTGGGAAGCTGGCGTATATTCATCTGGTGGAGGGGCGGATCTCCGGGGCCTCGGAGGCGAAGGAGGGCAGCGCGCCGGAGGAGAACTTGGACTTTGCGATTAAGCTGTGGGATGGGCCGATCTTGATTGCGGGCGGGCTGACAGCGAGGAGTGCGAAGAGTTTGGTGGATGAGAAGTACAAGGACAAGGACGTGATCGCGACGTTTGGACGGTACTACATCTCGACGCCGGACCTGCCGTTCAGGATCAAGGAGGGGCTTGACTTGAACCCGTACAACCGCGACACGTTCTATCTCCCCAAGTCGCCGGTTGGGTACATCGACCAGCCGTTTAGCAGGCAGTACGAGGCGGTGTACGGCGAACAGGCGATGAACTAGATTTGGGTAAGATGGAGTTTCTAAGATGGAGTTTCGGGAAGGGGAAAGAGGATAGATCAAAAGAGTGTAATTTAAGTTGTATTGCAATACCCTTCAGCATGGATCTGGTTGTTAACGTGAGCTTCCCAAGTTGGTGTCACGCCAGATCGTATATACCGAACCGATCTCAAGACGGCCGTCGTGTTGTGCTGTCGTGTGATTCGAAGATTTTGCCCACATTGCTGCAGTCTCATGCCCAAATAAGTGAGCAAGTGAGAGGTGGTTGGTTTAAGGATAGGGGTCCGAGACAGATGATGCAATGACCTGCAGCAAACGCACGTGGAGTGACTCGACATCGATGTTGGGGACACAAACTGCAGGAACGGCCCCCAATGGTCGGTATGTGATCCATGGATGTTGGTGGAGCCTGGAAGCTCGAAGTTGCACCTTCCAGACCAGAGAGCGAGTGATGCTGCAACACAGGCAGCAGCAGGAACCCGGCTCGGCACCGAAGGAAGGAGAGTCTCTTGATGAAAATTTGCGCTGCTGCTTTCTGCTTTGGGCTTTTGGTGTCTCCCGTCGTTTGCTGTCCTGCACGTCCCCTCGGCTTCAAGCTCGGAGTACCAACAATTGCGTCCACCATCAGCCTCCCGCCAACACCATCTTTTGCTCTGTCGATGCGCCGGCCTGCCAATCGTCGATAGTCCTGCTGTAAAATGTAAAATTCGGCCAGGCTATCGTTCATCTGTCTTTATTCGAATCGTTTGTTCTGACATGGCGTCGTCGGGCGTCACCACAACCACCGCATCTCGACCACCACCGTCGACCGCCTCTTCCAACTCGCTCACAGCTCGGCCTGACTCCCGCTCACTCGTCGAACCGGCCTTCGTCAATGTTTGGGTATTGATATTAACTGTTTATCTAACGCCCACGCGAGCTCGGGTACCGCCACGGGTCAACGCGCGTCCCAGCAAACCCAGTCCCGCAACGCCGACCTAAGGAAGCAAGTGGCCCAGCCTCGGTCTAAAGCAAGAAAAAGTATGTACATAAAAAAGATAGAGTTAGGTACGAGTAAGTAATGCATCCAATCCTAACATATCCGTTCCGTTGGCGGCGCCGCCGACGGCCATCGACCACACGCCCGTGGCCGAGAGGGCGCCGTGCCGGACACCACATTGCCGTCGCTGCTCCGTCCGGCCATCCCGCCCCGCCCCGCCCCGCCTCGTGGCTGGCGTCGCTGTACATTGACGTCTCTCATTAGCAGAACCCCCAAGAAGAACTCGCAATCAAACACCTTCCTCCCCAAAACCCCCGAAGATGCCGTCGACAAAAGGAACATCATGAGAAATGGAGCCACCCGGACTTCTTCTCTTTCTTCTTCTCCTCCTCACCCTCTTTCTTCTCCTCTTCGCCCTTCTTCTTCTCCTCATCCCCCTTCCTCTCCTCGCCCTGTTTCTTCTCCTCGCCCTTCTTATCCTTATCCCCGTTCTCGTCCTTCTTCTTCGCTTCCTCCTCCTTCTTCTTGCGCGCCTCCTCTTCTTCCTTCTTCTTGCGCTCCTCGGCCTCCTTCTTCCGCTTCTCGGACGCCTCCTTCTTCCGCTTGCGCTCCGCTTCCTCGGCCTTCCTCTTCTCTTCGGCCTCCTTTCTTTCCCTCTCCTTATCTTCGATAATCTTATCTTGCTCCGCCTTAGACATCTTGGAGAAGGCCTCGACGTCCTTGTCCCACTTCCTCACGCACTCGTCGTCCCAGTTGCACCTCTCAACCTCGCCGTAGGCCGGGTGGCTGTATCGGTGGTGCTTGCTGGGCCAGTTCGACGCGTGGTAGTGGTGCCTGACCAGCGCAGCCCGAGCTTCGTGGTTGCCCGAGTCTGAGTGGCCTTGGCCGGCGGCGAAGGCCTCGACGGTGAGGACGAGCACACGGCTGACAATCTTGGACTCCTGCAGGTCGTGGAACAGGTCCCAGTCGATCTTAAGCCGGGGGTCCTCCTTGTGCAGGTTCATCTCCTTCAGAATCGCCTCGGTGAAGGCAGACGGACCGGTACCGCTGATAATCTGGTCGAAATCGAGCTCGACCTTGGCGAGCGGGACGCCTTGCTCCTTCGCGACGCCATTGAGCCACGACATAATCTGCTCGATCAGCCGCATCATGACGGGCAGCTGGGGCTTGCACATGAAGGTCCACTGGCAGAAAGAGCGCGACTTCGGGCCGAGGATCGGGTGGTTCGCCCAGTCGGGCTCGTCGATCTCAACGCCGATCACCATATCAATGTCCTTCTCGTCGTACCGATCGGGAATGAACTTGGAGAGCGGCCTCAGCGCCTCGACGTCGATGTCGGCATACAGACCACCCTCGGCGTACATGACGAGGTAGCGCAGCAGATCCGCCTTGACGATGGCCGCCTTGATGTCGCGGTAGAAGTTGACGATGTCGGGCCGGTTGAAGCCGTGGACGCCGAAGTGCCACTCGACATAGCGCATGTCGTTGTCATCGGTCAGGACCTCGTACCGGTAGTCGGGGTTCTTGGAGAGCCACGACCGCGCTGTGTTGATGTCGCGCTCCTCGAACCGAAGGGGGTTCACCTTCCACGTCTGCCAGATCTTCATCGGGAATTCCGGCCGCACCCTGACCGCATGGCCGCCCACCGTCGGTCGGTTCAGGGGCGCCTGTATGCTCGGGCTGAAGAGGTTGAGGTTGAAGATGAAGATGACGAGGCAGATGGCGCCGATATAGATGGGGAGCGCCCGCCGGAACTGTGTCGGGAGACGGTTCCTGAACTGGGCCGCCGTGGCCGCCAGGGATGGATTCCCCAGCGGCGCGCCGAGTTTGGCGATCATGCCGGGCGAGAAAGGGGGGGTTGGTTGCGGAACTTGTCGACTCAACGAGAGTGGTGCGCCGCGCGAGGAGAGAAAGCGAGTGGCATCAATTGATGAAGAAACAACAAAAGCTATGGACAACGGGGGGGAGAAACGAATGGAGTTGTGAAGGGAAAAAATTACGTCTGCGCTGGGTGGAAAGGGGGTGAGGAGAAGAGACCCAGAGAACATCACGAACCGACCCGTTCCCGGCGCTGGGCCCCTACAAATCAGTGGCCCATCGTCCGTATCTGGCCCCTCGATTGGCCTGGCCCGCTGAGCATTTTTGGCCCAAGGGAACATCATCATGGCAGCGCGGAGGATGTGGTCACTTAGCGCGGCTCCCATGACCGGGATCCCCAGCACCCCTACCCAATCAGCCCGCCGAAAAAATCTTTCTGCAACAGGGGCAGCTGGCTCTCGACGCCCGCCGTCGCTCGTGTGGCGACCATCCGCCGACGCTGATGCGAGACCAGTGGAAATTTCGCAGATGCCGTCCCCGGCCAATCGCTGACCGACTTGGTTCAGGATTTCCTGGGCACGAGAAGAGGCGAATCGACCAGTGACAGGGCCGGAACCGGATTCTGTCACGAGAGGAAAGGGGGCGTGTCCCCCACACAGCAAGTCTTCCCCGAAAAGGGGCCCAGCCCCGCGGCCGCCAACACGATCGGCTTTTGCTGGCCGGCTGGTACATGACATCGCACTGTGCACACGGAGGTACCGCGCGACAGGATCCCTGTTCTCGACACGGGACGAAATCGAATCCAGGCAAGGAGACGGAAACAGCGCCCGCAGTCTCGGAGCATGCGCCGTTGATGAGAGTCGTTTATGCTTCCCGATCGCGGGGAACTGAAAAGCAAGATCACTTCGATTTTATTCCAAAGACAGCGCCTCGGTGTTGGACAGCCATTCTCCTTTCTTCTCCTGTCTCCGAGTCCGAACGTGCCTTGAAGAAGCGGAGCACACTCCCTGGCCCGCCTCATCGATTCCACTCTCATTTTCCCCTGATTTCCTGCGACATTCAACGCCAATCGCGCACACTTCCGAGCAGGGGGCGCCCCAGCCCCACTCTCGTTTCGAAAGCTCAGCCCGGCCCTGGACCAGGCACAACCATCTTTTCGACCCGTGTCCCGAGTCTCGGGGCCGGTTGTCATGTTTTCGCAGCACGACGGCATTCTCGACGGCGCGCGGAAACCTCAAAATCGGGACGGCCTTGTATGGAGCGACATCATCGATCGACTCCCCTCGTTCGCCATGAAATCGGCAACGCTTCGCACGCTGCGCCACGCGCTGTGGCCGCGGAGCAACAATGATGCCCCCCAACCGCTGCGACCGACTGCCTACCTCGACGGCCTGCGAGGCTTCATGGCCTTCTTAGTGTACTGGCATCATCACGAGCTCTGGTCGCACAGCTTGGAGGATTGGGAGATTTACGAGAACGGATGGGGATACAAGGGGCAGTTCTACTTCTGCACCATGCCCTTCTTTCGAACCATGTTCACGGGCGGCCACATCGCCGTGGCCGTCTTCTACGTCATCTCGGGCTACGTGCTCTCAGTCAAGCCGCTGTCGCTCATCCATGCCGGCGAGCACCTTAAACTCTTCGACAACCTCGCGTCCGCCTTCTTCCGCCGCTGGTTCCGGCTGTACATCCCGCTCATGGTGACGACGCTCTTCTGGGTCACGTCATGGCACGTCTTTGGCTTCTGGAACGCATCCTGCGAAGCCAAGGCGACCCTCGGCGAGGAGCTCATCAACTGGTACATCGAGTTCAAGAACTTCAGCTTCCTCTTCAAGGAGGGCTGGATCTGGGTCAAATACAACACGCACCTGTGGTCGATCCCGCTCGAGATGCGCGGCTCCGTCGTCATCTTCATCTCCTGCATCGCCCTCGCCAAGGCCACCACCAAAGCCCGCCTGCTCTGCATGCTCGCCCTCATCTGGTACTACCTCTACGCCGTCGACGGCTACTACTGCGCCCTCTTCGTCGCCGGCATGCTCCAATGCGACCTCGACCTGCTCGCGCGCAACCAACACACGGGCTACTTCCCGCGCCTGCTGCGCGCCCTCGAGCCCTACAAGACCTTCATCTACTACCACGTTTTCATCATCGGCCTGTTCCTCGCGGGCGTCCCGACGTACGATCAGGACGTCACGCACCTGGCCAGGAGCCCCGGCTGGGCCTGGCTGTCGTACCTCAAACCCCAGGCCGTCTTCGACTACAAGTGGTTCTACCTCTCTGTATCCGGCACCATGATTGTGGCGTGTGTTCCGCGCATCGCGTGGCTCAAGCGGTTTTTTGAGACGCGGTTTTGCCAGTTTCTTGGGCGTATTTCGTTTGCGCTGTATCTGGTGCATGGGCCGATCTTGAGCTCGGTCGGTGATCGGGTGTATTACATGACGGGGTGGACCCGCGCCCCGGATGATAAACATGAGCAGGTGGCGGCGTGGGCCAATTTGCTGCCGCTGCCGAGGGTTGGGCCGTTGGGGCTGGAACTGTCGTTCTTGTTGCCGAATTTGTTTTTGTTGCCGCTGACGCTGTATGTAGCGGATGTGGTGACGCGCATGGTGGATGAGCCGGCGGTGAGGTTTGCGGCGTGGTTGTATAAGCGGGTGCAAGGGAAAGGGGGGCCGGAGCAGAAGCCGATTGAGATCGCGCCGTTGATGAGGGTGGAGTGATGAGGAAGCAGTGCTACTGGGAGGAGGAGAGATGGGGGATTGTGATGACGACCATGAGGTCTCTGGGTCTTCTTCCTTTGGATTGTTGACCTCCCGGCGAGCGCGCTTTGTTTGCTATCTTCTTTTTGGCTTGTCGGGACTGTACATGTTACATACATCTCTCGCCTTTTTTGGATATGCCCTGCGTGGGATCCTCAAGAGGCAACCCGGGGGTAATCTGTTATATCTTTGTATTAGGGTACTAGAGGGACAGACTCGGGACGGTCGTGGTGTTTTCGGTTGATCTTGCATAGCGAGGGAATGTATTGGCGTAGTTATCAAGCTGCAGTCACAACAGTTCCTTTCTTAGTTTATGAGACTTGGAAAGGTTTGATGAGCTTAACTTGAGAGGAAGTTTGGATGAGCTTGACTTGAGAGGAAGTTTGACCGCTACTCAATCCCTAGAACACTGACAACACCTTTCCAGATCGCGTTGTCCGCCAAATTGAGAATGTCTGTTGGTGTTTGCCGCCCAAACCTACGACCTCGCAGCCGTCCCTGAACCTCACCGCCCACACCGCAGTGCCCCCCGAGCCACGAACACATGTCACGTCAAAACAAGCACCTTGTCCCTCCCCGTGTCACATGTCCCTTGCATTCCCTCCTCGTTAACTTAGCTCCGGCTGTTGAATCGAAACCCCCCATCAGTCCCCGCTGATGAAAATGTCACGCCCGGACGGAGATGGCCTGTGTTCCTTCCCCAGACTCTCGGACCTGCCCCCCCCTTGTATTCGTAATAAGGGGCGGGGCAAACCATGGCCATCAGCCCACCGCACCACACAGACAAGCAAGCGCAAGGCACGCAAATTGGAACCGGCAAATCAAGGTGGAGCCGAGGTTTGGTGCGTGAGGGTTGTGAGATTGGGGGGCGGGAGGCTAGGACGGTTTGGGGATGTTGGCCCGTGAGGGGGTAAGGGGAAGGGGGGGATGGGATGAGATGGGGTGGGAGGGGGGTGTGTGTTGGGCTGTTGGTTGTGGGGAATACCCCTGCCTTAGGCGACTTGGCGGGGGTGGTGTTGCCGCTGAAGGATTGGGGGAGGGGATGACAGAGATGAGATCTCAGATTGTGATGATGGAGGATGTGGGATTTATCATTTAACGATACAGGCGCGCTGTTATGGAACAATGGTTGGGGGGCGGTCAACCCTTTTGCCTCTCGGACGACAACAACAAGAACACGAACGCGGGCGGCAATGGTGCTGACTTGCGCCCTGCTGATAGTCGCGAGTCTTCCCCGATTCTGCATCCAGGCGAACGCAAGCCGCCGTTCGTTCATGCAGCCCACCCAATCCTGCAAATGCCGTTCCCTGTCTTCTGCCACGCTTGTCTGACACGAGCCGAGAAATCGGTGTGTGGCATGTGAAGTGACACTTAAGGCTGAATAGGGGTTAGCCCGTACAGTGCAGGTGTGGCGTGGCCTGAGGTACCTGTACTTCTGAGTAAGAAGGCGGTCGAGTGCGCAACGGCGGTAAAGAATCAGGGGGTGAGATGGTGGGTTGTGCTGGTTCAGGGACCGGAATTGCAGCCGTTGAATTGAAACCAGGGAAGCTTGAAGGTTCATCGGTTAGATGATGGATGACCTTCAATACATTGAGGTTATTACACTCTCTGTCACCTTGATGTCGCGACCGCTGCCGCATTCTCTGTTCTCCTTCCCCTTTCTCATCAGCCCCATCGATCCGAAATCTCCGTGTCGCGTCTGGTGGTAACACCGCCTTTAAGCTCCTTAAAACGCTACCTCCCAATATCGGGCAAAACTTTCAGCTCCCCCTTCTTCGCATGTTTGCCGCTGTTGCACTCCACGACCCCAATGCAGATAATTACTACCACAGCTCTCTCGTCTCCCACCTTCTCAGTCATGCGTAAGTCCTTGACACACATAATCTCCTGCATCGAAGGATAGGCTCGACAAGTCGCATCAGTACATACAATGGCATGCTATCATTGCATCGTCTTGAGTGTATGCAGTTCTGGTTCTGGACAGTTTCTACAACATGTCCGTTGGGGGACTTTGGGGGAATGGTGTGGGCTTCGATGCCACTAGAACCTAGGAGTTGGAAGAGACTACGAGATTGAGAAGGAGGTTGGTGCAATAATTGCTGGAACTCGGTTAGGAGCAAGGTGCTCGTCTTGGTGGGGTGTTACGTCTTGTTGGATCGGATTACGTAAGGGAGAACGACGGGTTGTCGAGAGACATGCGGATATGGACCAAAGAGCCCTCCCTCTCAAACGACAATATAAAGAAAGCATTGAAGCTGGAGATGTAGTAGTTCTCCAGTTTTGATCAGAAGGTTCCAATGTCAAGAGCAAGCTCGAAGTACAACCAGCCCACCTTGTACCAATCCGCTCCGCCTTCTCGTTGAAACTTTAGATCTCGACAAGCGGTCATAATACTGTTGATATTGAGTCCTGGAACCCTGAAAATGGCATGCCAACAATTAGTATACTCAGCAAAGAAATTTCCCTTGTGCCCAATGACACAACAATCCTTTTTAACTCAACATCCGTGCTTCCGACTCAGAACTAAAGAAGTGATATGAACCCAACAGTCACGAATACAGACCAGATGAGAGTGTTGCGGTAGCAGATCTAATCACAGCAACCTAACTTGATAACAAAATGAAATGCCTTAACCTATCTCGGAAGAACTTACGCCACCCACAAGTAAGAAGAACCGAAGCTCACTTAACTACAAATAACTACCAGTTTACAGCAAACCAGGTTACTCTCAAACCAAAACAAATGAATCTTCCATCACAGAACAGATTCCAAAACCGATGCTAAGCAGACAATTCCCCTTAAGAGCAGGCGAAGATAGTCTGTACCGGACTGACACAACCAGCATCCTCAACCTTCCACGAGCAAATCAACCGGATATGACCACCGCGACGGCATTGGCAGATAAACAGTCTGTCTAGGGGATGTAGGATACATTCCCAAAAGAGATTGGCGCAATTCAAACTATCTGAGAGGAGGAGAGGAGTTGAGCCTAGTTATAAGCCCACAAACCAAAAAATGATTGAACTTCAACAGCGGATTTGCGGGATCAACAAAGGGCAGAGTATGATTACCACCATTTATGTTTTTCCCATTTCCAATCGGCTGTTAGTCTTGTCTTATGCCGGACCGTCGCTCACCCCGTCATGTCAGGGCAGCGTACATCTATCCCTCAATGCGAGGAATTTAGCAAGAACACCCCATCTCTCGACTTCCAAGTACATGCTATCTGTCAAGACTGTTCTTTCTTCCCTCTGAAGGCGATCTGAGAGTATTACTTGACAATTGCCCTCCTTCAGCTGCTGTAAATAGAGTATGTGCCCGTAGCTACAATTGCAGAGATATCTGGGTTTACCGCTGTTGATTCAGTTAGTTTTACACGCAACTGTAATTAACGTATCTTATGAGCGAGCTGCGCATATAAGCGAGCTGCGCATATAAGCGAGCTGCACACTCTCCGCTACTCTCCAAATACCATCTTCAATCGCTATACTACAACACTAGGAGCCAACTATAATTATATCAGAAACAGCTAAATCAGATCCTTCTGCAGCCTCCTGGCAAGTGCGGGCATTATGGCCAGGCTTGCCGCATACACCACAGCACCGAACCCTCGTGCGACCCCCCCTGTACCACTACCATCCAGCTGCGTTTCTTGCGCTCCCTCCCCACCCACGGCCCTCTGGCCCAGTATATCCTGTGCATCTTGTATAGAAAGTAATCCTCCAAGCCGCATGCGAGTTTTTTT